>WNHD01003228.1:0-13143 GCA_011057455.1 Ganaspis sp. Gsp50
TAACCTCGCTCTGCGAGGTTAAATCATGTTTTAGAGAAGTTTGGGTGCTGTGTGGGTACTGAGTCTAATGACAGTTGCATTGTAGCGATAATCATGCTTGCGAAAAGGTACATATAAAAGTGGTTTATTTCTAAGTCTTTGTGATTCACAAAAAATAAAACTCGAATTTATCTCAGGACACCTAACTATCCCGTTAAAAACTTTGTACAAGAAAAGCATATCTGCAAAGTAAAATCGCAATCTGATTTCAGGAATGTCAAAAATATTTCTAAGATCTGCATAGTCGTGAGAAAAAAAGTCAAATGCTTTATTAGTTTTTCTTGCTAAGAATCTTAGAAATCGATTTTGAACATTTATTATATTTATGAGATCGTTTATCTCTACTTTTAGATACCACTTGTCGCTAATTCTTAATTCAAATTTCCATACAAATCCAATCTTAATTTTTTACATTAAATTTATTTAACGCAAACGAAAATATCTTAAGTATTACAAAGTGTATTAAATAATTTTACAATATAAAGGAACCATACAAAATATCACACACCACTCTGCCTACTCTACCGAAGAGGAGTAACAAATTTTTCTTTCGGATAAACGTTATTTTACTTTTAATTTTTCACTTATTTTGTGTCAATTTTTTATTCGATGTTCTCACAATCACATGTGAAAGTAACAATTCTATTATATGACACGTAAATTGGTCTAATGTAACAGATGCAACAACGCCGAATTCTAAGACGAATAAAGAATGGTTTTACAATGCTACGAGGACCCTAAACAGCACTTGGATTTCGCCTCGGTACGCCTTGGCTTCGATTCGTTCTGATTTATTGTACGAGTATCCAAGTGCTGTTTAGGGCCTTTGTGTCACAAATAACTATTTAGTCAATTTCATAGTTATTGAAATAAAATCGAATGTAAATATTCACCATTTATCAACATACATATATAGACACAAAATTTTACAATTGATAATACACGAATTTACGTAGGAGTGTTTTCAAAAGTGAGAGAATTGGATGCAACTAGACTCAATCTGACTCTATTTTATTTTACTCGACGGCCATCTTTACGAGAATTTACGTACGAGTGTTTTCAAAGCAGAGAAAATTGGACTAAACCAGACTCAATTTGATCCAACTTTATCTTACTCGCCACCTAAAAGTAAGATCGAAGATCACGAGAAGATTGCAAATAGTTTGGTTAAAATCCAAGTACTTATGGCTACGTCTTTCGATTTTTAAGTGGGATTTTAAGATAGGTTTTTCGGAATTTGGTTCGTAAAAGAACTGCGATTATCATGTTTTTTAATTTATTGCCAAACTGACAGTTTGCAATTTAATTATTTCATTTAGAAAACATGGTCGACTTATAAAGCTCTTTTCATATATATTGCAACGTGTTAATTGGTATCTATACCTAATTAATTTTAACGTTTGTAACTTCGATTATTGTTGAAAGTTTTATTTATCATTATGAAATATTAAATCATTCACAAAAAAATATATTTACGAGAGAAGCATAATCCTTTATTGTATCATAGTCTTTACGTTAAACACATCTTTCCATTTGTAAGAAAAAACATTTATATCTTTTATTTTTATCACTTTGGAAAGGAGGTGTAAAGAATAATTTGACTTTCATCGAAGGGCATACTAACTCATCCGTCAGAATAAATTACGCTTATTGCGAACTCTTTAGAGCCGCTTTAGGAGTGCCTCAGGGATCGCACCTTGGGACTTATATTGTTTTTTCAGTTCGTTAATGACATTCAGTCGGTATTTCTACATAGCTTATTCTTTTTGTTTGCAGATGATATGAAATTTTATAAGACAATTAATTGTACACAACACTATCTTTAATTACAATCTGATTTAAATCGTTTATTTAGTTGGACTGAAATTAACAAACTTCCTATAAATATTGATAAATGTTATGTCATAACTTTCTCAATACAAAGAAATTTTATTGAAAATATATAAACTGTAGATGACATTAAATTGCACAGAGTGCACGTGGTAAACGACCTGGGAGTTTCCTTCTGCACTTCTTTCTCTTTTAGTGATCATATTAGGCTGAGAGCCAACCGCAAAAAACCGAATGTATTAGACAAATGGTTCAAATAACAATTTAAGTATAAAAATATATGTATTGATCATTATTTGACATGATTGCCTTATCTTAGAAGAGCTGCAGATTAGGGGTAGCTGTTTAAATAGGTAGAATTATGTACATTAACTTACCTTATCAACAAAACATAAACCAATCATAAAATTCGATGAAATTTGAGTGTTTGAACTAGAAATACATAGGTTGCCAACTGCACTAGGTGCCTAATTTTAGGCAACCAACTAATTAATAAGTCATTTTAATTGAGAAACTTACCTCATAAACCTTGGTTGCCACCTTAAATATTTACTTATGCTTAGGCAACCTACAATGTAATGGGTAATTGTTTTCGTCAAATTGACTTCCTTTGTAAAATATAAAACCACTAGTTAGTCCAGAAATTTCCGCTCAAATTTCTTTCAAAACTTTTATTCGATTACACTCGCAAAAGATAATAGGGAACACTGCTGGTTTTTATACATGTCAAATTTAATTGCAAGAATCATGTGTTAAAATAAGCATCTTAAGGAAAATTTTCTTTAAAAGCAGCACAAGGAAAACAAAGCAAAGCGGTGAAAATTCAAAATTACTTACCGAAAAGTTGCAGATTCTTCACTTTTCACTATGTCATGTTTAACAAAATTTAAAAAATACAAAGTTTTTCTTTTCAGACTTTATATTTACACTTCGATAAATTTTCAACTCCGCGCACCTGTCGCACGTTTTTCCTCTCTTGACGGTCCTTTAGTTGAGCGCCAGTGTTGTAACGTTATCTCTCTTTTCCTGTCTCTCTCTAAAATTAAGAGATAGAAACAACGCCACAAAAATGGTTGCCGATGCGACGTAGTCAGCGCCAACACTGGATTCGTGAACTCCACACTTTGAGTTCGCGAATTTCCACCGAAGTTTGTTTATTTATTTATCGGAGGTCCTTCCTCCGGGCGCCAGATAGATTTGACAATCTATCCGGACTCCGACAGCAGCAAACAGCACTGACTCTCACACGGCTAGCTCCACGCTGAGCCAGACTTGAAGAAGGATCGTCGCTTCCGCCGTGAGAGAGGGGTAAAGAGGGGTGACAGGCACTATTTCTAACACTCAATATAAAACACAAAAACACGGCTTTCCGATTGAAAGCAATATGACACTTTATTCAAGATGAAAAATAACCATTAAAAATACTGCATTTCCCGGTTAAAGCGAACAGGAAAATAGGTCATCCGGCCGGCGTCCACACTGCCCACGCCGTCCACACTGCCCACGCCGTCCGGTTGTTTCTTTAACATTCGGTGTTGTAAACACTAAAAATGAGCGAGTGGCAAAGACGAAGAAATTACGACCACTGACCTTTTAGCTTCTGCAGGATCTTAGAATACTCCATCCCTGCACAATATCGGCTTCTCCGTGGACGGTAAGTTCTCCGGCATGTTGCTGGTTACGGTCGCCAAACTCGTACTGGCTTCCTCTCATGCGCGCCAGTTAGTATGCTGAAGCCTCACTGGATGGAACCACCTCTCGGTTCTGAGGAGTAAATTCTAGTCGGCAGCTTCAAGTTTGTATTTTGTGACTTTAATTGGCGCAGACTGGTGATTGTCGATTGTTCTTTATTGCCGACTGACCACATTGCAACCATTTTTATAAATCACAGTCATATTTTAGGCGTCTTATTAACCTATAAACCGGGAAGTAAGTAGCCTCTTATTGACCAATTATCTTAACTGGGCTATAATACTAGGGGTACTATTATACCCCTAGGGAAATACAAGATCACAATAACCCACTGCTGAGGTTAATAATGTAATTTATGGATACATTCCAGATAAATTATAACCCGCTGTAGAGGTTAGTTATGAAATCTATGAGCAGACTATTGGTCAACGTTTTCAGTGGAAACAGTTGGCAGCAGTTGCTACCAGCATTGTAACTTACAAGGTGGCGACTAACCTTGTCTGTCACTATAACTTGACTATGTATCGTTTTTGTGTTTTGTGAGTTTCCTTTTGACTTGGTTTTCTTGTTAGTCGGGGGGCTCCGCCCTCCGAACCCCCTGCCGGGACATCGCCCCTGGGCCCCACCAGGGCTCTGCCCCGTTGTCGTTGACCAGCTTGCAACTTTAATAATTTATTTAGGTTATGTTGTGCGAAAGCACAACAAACATCTGTTCGAGTTTTTGGGGAATTTTAAAGTGTTCCTAAGAATGTAAAATGCCTTAATTACATAAAATATCGTAAGCTGGTCGAAAGGTATGCCTTTATTTTCCCTTGACGTCACCTCGTGTAACAGCATGCTACTCGACAATGAAGGCACACTTATCTCTCTTGTAGCTTAATGTACTATTAAATTAAATGATTCTTAAATACAATTCTTTGAGAAGTGCGGATTTGTCGATTTTCTCAAAGACAATTTAATAGATGATTTATGCAAAAATCAATTCTTTATTTAATTCAACGTAGTCTTCGTTTTCAAAACTAACCAATAAAATAAACACAATTTTATGAAAACGAATAATTTATCAAAAGTATAAATTTATAAATCAGATAAAATAAAAATTTTGAGTCCGAGCTTGGCCACAAAATAAAATTAATAAAGAATTACGCAAAATATGTGATTTTAAAGTAGTTTTCCGGTGCCACCGTGAGGGAAACTACTTTTGTCACGTGTTTAGTTCAAAAACATCCTTACAATATATATATATTGTAACATGAAATTCAAATTGTTATGTTTTGTAAACAATTTTTTGGGAGATCGACGAATTCGATCTTACAATCGTTTAGAATATTCGCGACGTGAAAAAGATAATAAAGTTTTCAGTACACACACACTGCTAAACACCATGTTCAAACTTTACTTTGTAATACAAAATGAAACTAAATAGATTAGAGGTTAGGTCAAGCCGGCACTGAATATAAAATGTGACAGGGTCCGAGTTTGAAGTAGATTAAATATGAACGAATTAGGAAAGAACCCTATCAGTCTTTCAAAATGGGGAGAAATTATTCACGAGACCAGGAGAGCATTTTCATCTGGATTCAACTAGAGGACAACAGACGACGACGAGCGATCTCCACAGCCAGGAACGCACAACAATCGACGAACAGTCCACTGAACGACAAAAATCTCAAATTGTTAAATGAACAATTATGGTGAGAAGAATGTCAACAACTGGAAATTACGATGTTGTTGACATTAAGTAGCAGACGACACATCTCTCGAATTACGTGACCTGGAACCAAAACAACAGGTTGCAGCACCTTACGGACAGAGGCCTGTAGACTGTCTATCAAACAGGCTGGCCAACCAACATCCTTTTGTGTCCATTGGAAAAACCAACCAGACCGGGTCATTGAGTTCCAGGAGAAAACAGACGAAAGCAGTAATACGTCGTTTTGCTCTGTTCGTTGTAATGTGTATGTACAGAGGGCCGACAACTGGGTAAAAAGAGCAAATAAGAAAATAACGTCGCTACCCGGAAATCTTCGGTGGCAAAAAAGTGTGGTGAGCCATTGGTCGACTATTGGAGATGGCTGGGAACACCTGAAGGAAGGAGATAGGTCAACTGCGAGGTCAGTTACACGTTTTCTTTTCCGGACACGCGAATCCTCGAAGCTGCCACCCATTTTCTGTCTGGGTTGTGCCGAGATGTAAATTCTTTTTGTAGGCTCAAGCTTAGTAAGAATAGTTTTAGAGTTTAGAAATAAAGAGACTATTATTTAGTTTCTCAAATTAATTTTTTGTTTTGTTTATTAAACCTTTTCTTTCTCTCGTCATGCATGCTTTTTTTCTCTCAGAATAGTGGTTCTCCCTCTGAGAACAAGAGTCAAATCATTGCGTGGGTAAAGCGGGAAAACGGACAAGTTCGTTTGAGAACTCATACTCATTAACCTTTCAGGTCGCGGAGTCTGGGTGAACCGTTCACCTGGCGCCTGGGACAATCTGACACTCGGTGATTGTCCCAAACATGAAGAAACGGTCTTCGCGGGTTGTCTGCAAGTCGAAAGAGTGTGACTTGCAGATCGTTATCGGGTCGTGCAGGGGTGAAAACCCCTGCACGAGAAGCCAACCTGACAACCCGACCTGGAAGGTAAGAGTGACGTCCGACATCCAAAACTTACATGTAACACTTGCTCTCTCTGTCTATGATTACTGAAGTCAGTGAGAGAGCAAAAACCATGTTACAATATATATTATATATATTTATATATATTTTACCTACTAATTTAGCAATAATTTTTTTCGATAAATTCTGCAGAGATATATGAATCACTGATATTATTTAAAGAAATTAGTAGCCTGATTAAAGTAATAACATTATGTGGTAAATAATGTTTGATGTTAGCATATAATGTATGATGCTATGCAATGTACAATAGAAAATTGTTTACTGCTTACTACTTTTAATGTAATGTAATGTTAACAATAAGTCTAAATTAATTCTTCACTACGGAAGTAAATTTATAAAACTTTATATCTTTCCATAAACCAAAGTACCTGCAATTTCTGCCGTTATTAACTCATAAATTACGTTCTTTAGTCGAACCTCGTATACCACCCGCAGTCCATGCGATGTCATTGACAGTTTCTACTTATTACATCATCTATCGCTAACTATGACTTCAAAATTTGACAAAATGGCTAAGTTAATATTAAAAAAAATTTGTAATGCGACTGCTGATAGTATTCACATTATTTTAGAAAGATATGTTAGTCCCTCAATAAAGGACTGTGAACGCCGCAATCGTTTGAAGTGCAATGTCCTTTATGCAATAGCTGGACCTGCACAAAAACGACCAAACTATTTTTCAAAGAGTTTACGAAAATAATAATAATAATAATAATAATAATTATAATTATAATAATAATAATAATAATAATAATAATAATAATAATAATAAACAAATTGCTATGTTATTACAAAGTTATGATAGAAAGTTCCGACATTGATATTCTAGTAATTTTACTTGGTATTATTCATGAGTTTGAAACATTAGAAATATAAATGTCCAGTATAGAGTTCAAATTCACCACTATTTACTGCATGAATTGTACAGAATTAGCAAAGACATTAGGTTCTCGGTTATACAAATCATTGCATGGTTTTCACCCGATTATACTTCCTCCTTTTATAAGAAGAGAGAACCTAGGCCTTTTGATATTCTAAGGAAAAATTCACATGTGAAAGACGCATTTATCTCCTTGACTGATTTAAATGATATTTGCAGATTTGAAACAATGGATATTTTACAAGAATTCACTTGTACCTTGTATAGATTAAAGAAATTCAGAAACGTGAATTTAGCACGATTGCTTTTGTTCCAGAAATTCTATGCTTCGAAAAAAGATACAGATAAATTTTTGAAGAATATAAAAAACATTAATTCTGGCACAATTTTATCGTGTTGGAAATGTCTTGCACGAAAAATGTTGCTTACAATTTATTTAAATTCTATGTGGCAAAATTGTACGGAAACCCTTTGCGCTACTTTAGATCCTTCTCAATGTGGTTGGGTCAATGAAAATGACCAATTTTTACCACTATGGTACAAAGGAGAACCGACGCCTGTCACAATCGGTGGCATTACTGATTCAAAAGAAAATAGGTACTGGTTCTGAATGTGACGATACATCAACATTACATTCTGATTCAGATGAATCCATACAAGAGTAGTATCATTTTTTTTACATTGTACCACGACAATAACTTGTAAAATTTTATGATAAGCTTACTTAAAAATGTATAAAACAATAAACAGATTATAAAATAATAAATAAAATATAGTGAAAATTGCTTATTTACCTTAAATAAATTGTGATTAATTTATATATTGACTGAGGTTGTGCACATATTAAAGGTGGCAACCAACCACGATTAAAATCACTTTCAAGTCAAATTTTATGTACAAAAAATGTATAAAGTAATCCAGAAAAAATGTAATATGAACTAGTAAAATTTGTCTCGGTCGCTGACGCGCCCTCGAAATTAATATTATTTTTCTAATAATTTAAATAATTTCTTTTGTTAGTTAATTTTGTTAAATAATTTGGGCATAAGAAGGTTGTGACATCAGTCAGTTAGCAATGCGAGCTTGTGAATTGGTCGATTTAGAGTTGAGAAAGCTGTCTTGATGGTGATAACTCTCGTGAGTTCGTTTAAGCCGGTGTGTAATTTTTGAACACGAGCAAAACGCCATGGATCCGACCTTGAGCAGATTCGAGGGGTGATGCCGCTTTGATATTGATTGCTGCCGTAGAAGGTAGCTTGCAGAACACTGTGACCAAGAATACTGAGCTCTGTCTAGGATGAGTTTCCTTCTCGTTGGTCTTGAGATGGTTGAGTCAAGGAGAGATGGTTCTAGGAACGCTATGTGAGGTTCTCCTGTAAGAAAGTGGCCTAGTGTGATTGCTAGGAAGTCATCAGGATCGTCTGAGAGTAATTCCAGTGATTATGAATTGAGTACTGCATCGGTTTTTACTAGAAGAGTCTTAAAATCTTCAAAGCTTGAAATCATCTCGCCCATCGTTCGCCTAAGATAGAATTTGACCAGTTGATCTCTCGCTTCCTACTTTTTACTAATGTGAGATGCTCCTGGAGGGTTGAATTTGAATGAAGTGCCATCGTTAGTCAAAAGTTTGCTTCATATCTGCCCCTTCAAAGGTTTTATTACAATGATTGTGGAGATTATGACAGATACCACGTCGTCCAGTGAATCATCTAAATGCCGTCATGAATGCTTTACTCTTTTTTCAGTCCAGGCTTTGATTTGGATTGAACCAGCATAATCAATTCCACTGATGAGAAAAGGTCTTGAAGGGGTAAATCTCGATGGTGGTAGTTGTCGCATCAGCTGATGTGCACATGAGGTACGTTCTAGAGTTCATTTAACACATTTGAGTATAATAGAATCTAAATGATTGCTGTCCTCTTATGATCCAGAACCGTTTCCTAACGTGTGACAACGCGAGTTGAGAACCACCATGCAAGGTACGGCGATGAGCTTCCAATATGATGGGTGATGTGAGTTTGGATTCTCTTTGTAAAATCATTAAGTTTTTGTAGATTTCGTAGTAATTTGAGCGTTTGAGTCGTCCCAAGACTCTTAGAAGTCCATGATTGTCGATATATGAAGTTAGACGAGTGAGACGGTGAGTCCGATTTGCTGCTAAGTTCTTCAATTCCATTGAAAAATATGCAGGTTGAGTAACTCGAACCCAGTAGAAGAGTGTTGTGTTGGGATCGCCAGAAGTGAGTAAATAAGCTTTTGATGATTGTGGAATTTGTTTGAGGAGATTTAAGACCCCAAAGAAAATTGATGTAATTATTAACAACCTTTTTATTGATGAATATCGTCCTTTCAGATCTCACAGTTGAGTAGTAGTGGTTGTTAATACCATGAGTGATAAATCTGGCCGCCTATCAATTGGAAATGCGTCATCTTGCGTCACTAGAGGTGATGGACAAGATTTTGATGATTCCTTTAGCCATGATTCCTTTTAGCTTTTTGCTAGTCTGTTACATCAATGAGTATGAGTTTTGAGTTAAGAGATTGACAACCTTCTTGAAGCGCAATCTGCGGAAAGTCTTTTCCCTTGATAAACAGCCATTGAGAATGAGTAAGATATTCCTGGATGAAGGAGAATCTAATTCGGAAAAAATCTTTCGAATATGATGACTTTTGATCCAATTTAAGATAACCTAAAAGTCTGTTCACATAAAACTGGTGCAAGAGTTAAATCCAAGGACCTTTGATTCCATGAGTCGAGTGAATAATTGCGCTGCAGTGTGTTCTAATCTTGGAACCCTTTGATTGGTGCGACCTCGGTTTTCCTAAAATTGAGTATTACTTTTGGTTTGAGCTCACTTCTGGATGTTTTGATAAAGATGATTACTGACATGGCCAATTGAGAGGCGATCAAAAATCCGTGAAGTTCTACCGATGATGAAGAAGTGAGGTTTTGCCCCTGTCGTATTGATATAATTAATAATTGGGAATATTTTTTTTTAAAATGAGCGATTTTCGTTTGATTAATTCCGATACAGAATCATCCCGTACAATTTTCTTCATCCATTTTGGCTCGAATTGTAATCAAAAAGTTAAGCCACTTCTAAGAGTACATTTCGTTTTGAGATAGGCTTGGTAGATTGGGTTGAGGATTTACGCAATCATCTTGAGAAGACCATGAAAGCCCAAGCATTTTGGTTATGTTATTTTCAAATATGTAATTTGTACAGTTGATTCTGGTGAAATAGTTTTGAGTAATTCAGGGTAATTGCTATAAAACTTTGATAAGCGAAAGTCACCACGAATGTGATGGTCGTTGAGTTATTGAACTGTGGAATTAATTCCTTAATTTGTTTCGATCCGCCATAAATGTCGTCTGCATATCTTTTATGAGTGAGTGCATGTACTGCAAGAGAAAAATCCTGACAATCATCTATTAGTTAAAGTATGACAAGAATAGATATAAAGGGTGACGATTTTGTTCCGTAACTGACCATGGTAAGTTGATTTGGTACCTCTTTATGATCTTCGTCTACCCACAATATGCGCTGTAGATTCCAGTCAAGTGGATGAATTTCCACTTGAAGAAAAAATTTTGTGATATCAGGGTACCGATTACGTATAGTATCTTTGGTTCACCTACACCACACCTTCCGCTCAAAAAAGTTCGATTGTATTCAGTTCACCATGCCATAATTCACCTCACCTCACCTATTTTCATTCACCTTCATGTCTGTTTTGACATTTGGATTGAATTGAGGGTTAACCACGTGTTTATTTCAGTAAACACATTAGAAATATCATTATTATTATTATTATTCAAGTAATGAATACAAAATTAGTGCGTTAAAAGTGTAAAAACAGTAAAATAGAAGATTTGAAGAATTTTAATAATGAAGAGCGAAAAGAATTAAAATGTTACATAAATTGTATAACAAAACAAACAAGGTAAAGTTCACAAATGCTCTTATTTTGATATTTTTGGGTCTTTAAAATAAATTTACTTAATGAAAACTTTTTGACTTTTAATTTAGATTAATGTTTATTGTATACTTACATCGAGAAAGATATTAGTTTCTAATTATAACCACTTTTTACTATCATAAAATTTTTGCACTTTTATTAATATGAATTGTTTAAACTCTTGATCCTACATATGATTTTACACAATAATAATAATTATTATTATCTTAAAATAATATGGAAACTTTATATTAAATATAATTATATTTTTTCTGTTAATTAATCTAAGTATCTAACCTTTCTTTGTTATTACTTTAATTATATACTTTAAACAATTTCCTGTATAATAAAAATCTTTCTTTTTAATTAAATTAAGTTTCGTGAATTTCGTAAATAAAAGTTGACAAAACAAATAAATTTCGCGCATGTGCGAAGTTTTGATACAAAGTGTTATTTTTGCTGTCTCAGTATAAAGCAATTTTTAAATTATTTCTACCCGATTTGTTCTAAATTCTGGTTTTATTTTTATCGACAAATTTTGCCCCTGCAACTAAATAAGTGGTGAAATTTCATTTTTTGATTCGGTGATCTTTCGTACGGTTTTTGTGCTCCTAACCTCAAAGTGTTATGGATCCTAACACACTCAATTTGACTGATAGATCGTGCCGAGGTTGCTCTGAAGAGGTTAAAAGAGACATTGTTAGATGTGAAAAATGTGGTCTACCATATCACCCTAACTGTTTTAAGATTAAAAAGAAGTGCTGCACCTCAAGATCTAGTTCTTCGAATCCAACCTCTTCGTCTTGTACGAGAGACGACCTCTCGGTAATGTTGAACGATCAGCTTAAGAAGATTACGATACAATTGGACCCACTAAGCAGACTCTGGACGATGTTTCTACACGTGTCCTTAATATTGAAAAATCCATGACTCGCATCGACACCCTCGATAATGACGTACAAGGTATTAAATCTGAAATTGTCTCTCTAGACAAAGAAGTCAATTGCCTTTCCGACCATGTAATCTCTGAGTGCATGAGAGAGATGGACGATCGTAGAAGTCGTCGGTTTAACGTCATCTTTTTCAATTTACCTGAAGTGGAAACTGCTTCGGAATGTAGTGACTCTGATTCTACATTCCTTTCTAAATTTTTAAATCTATTATCTTTTGACAATATACCACAGTTTCGCTCATTACTTCGTCTAGGTATTCGTCCACAGATGTCTGCACGGCCTCGACCGCTACCAATTTCATTTATGGACGAGGAGAGCGTTGTGAAGGTGTTGGCAGCCTTTAAGACATTCAAGATGACCAACATAGTCTTGCCTGTGTATCTTCCCAGCACAGTGACATTTTCTCGGGACAAAACCACTATGCAGTCTCGTCGGTACAGAGAGACCAAATTATTTATGCGAAAGAGGATGGAGAAGGAGGAGACCGGAAAGAAGAGCCCTGTATAATAGCAACGAAGAAACCACCTACCCCCGCACCAACTACTCTACACTATCCGGCAACTCTGATTTGTGCGGTGAAAGTGATTCGTTATCTCAATTACAGGATACTTCTCATTGTGTTAGTGCTTCTGGTACCTCTACCCGTGTATCTCCTATCGGTGCAAATCAGTGAGTTCCTTCGATGCGCTCTTCTGACGTTCTAATATATTATCAGAACGTCAGAGTATTTAGAACTAAATTGTCTCTTCGAAGTTTTTTTATTTTATTTTTTTACAGTCTTATTATTTTTACTGAAACGTGGCTTACTTCTGCCTTCAGTTCGTCCGAGTTGGGGTTCACAAATTAAAACATTTTTCATTTTGACAGAAGTACAAATACCAGTGTTTTTAAACATGGTGGTGGCGTTTTCATCGTATGTGATTCGGCTTTACGTGCATCTTTAATTGACACTAACGTTGTCAATTAATTATAAAACCAAAGAAAGACTCACCTTCCTAGAAAGTAAAAAACAACTTGGAGGGAATGTTTTTAAAAAAGGTAGAATGCTGTGCGAATGCATACGAACGTTTCTTACTTTCAATATTAATTAATTAATATTACATTATTAATATTAATTT
>WNHD01003229.1:0-13820 GCA_011057455.1 Ganaspis sp. Gsp50
ATAAATATAATGTAATTTTAATACTCCTAAACTTTCTTCAATTTTGTTTTGTTATCTACTCATTATGCGAAGAACGTGCAAATTTTTCAAGAATTAACTAGTACTCTCACGTCTTTAGCCAGTGCGAAAATAATCCTTTCATAATCCACGGATCGAGTAAGGTTGATACAAATACGTTTAGGAAAACAGGTCACGATGTTCTATACATATATTCTCTCTTATAGAGGAGTGTTAAGGTTTTAAAAGTTTTTCCTGAATAGGAGCCCCATCCGGGAATATAACGGCCGGGATTCCTGAGGGATAAGGGTGAAGATAATCAGAGGTCACTTTTTATTCTTTGGACACGAAAAGCGGGTCCAGTAAGATCGCAATACACAATGGTATTAGCGATTTTCTCAACAACAGCTATCCATTTTATATTTAGCATATATTTCTTTGGAGAATATATAGAAGACAAAAACAAGTATACATTTTCTAAAAAAAAGTGTATAAATTTTTTAAATGAAATGATTAAAACCTAAATATAAATAAACTGGAAAATTCAAGAGTTTAAAAAATAATTCAAACCCTTTTTTGATGAACAAAGACGAGAGAACATTATATCATATCAAAATCTTATTTTATATATATGTTTGAGCATTACGTTCGAATGCTTCATGTGAAAATATTGCTGAGAAAGATAAGACACTAGATGAACATCTATGAAGGCTGTAACCCTTTATGTCTAAATCCATGAAATAAAACGACCTATAGAAGCAGCAGAAAAGCGGAATGGTAGAAAAATAGGCCGTAAAGGAAGAAAAGAGAAAAGAATCTCTTTTCTCTTATTCTGATCCTACTGCATTTATTTCAAATGCTTACCATTTCCTTTCTAGAATTGCAATTTTCAACTTATGGACCATAAACGTGCCAATATAATCCATAAATTAAATTGAAACAATACATATATTTTCACTGGCCGATAAGAGTTTTATACACTATATAATTTTTATATCTTAAATGCACATATATACACTCTGAAGTAAAACAATTTTAGAATTATTTGAATCAAATAAATTTCAATCAAAATAGTTTCTTTTTAAAAATATCAACCATAAAGTATGAATTATATTATACCATAAAGTATGAATTTAATGCAAATAGTATCAAATTAATGCCAATAGTATCAAATTAAAATAAAAATTAAAAAATCTTGATCAAATATGTTTAAACGTATAAAAAGCATAAACGTCGATGGGACATCAATATCGGTTTTTCCAACTATGCTTTTTCTGTCACTTTAAAAACTAAATTAACATATATATCTCTAGAAATCGGTAAACATAACTTAGAGGTTCCTTTAGTCCGTCAATTTCTTTCTTTTCCCCCCTATGAAATGCTCTTTTCAGTCACCACGATAAATCCAAAGCGATCCTTGGACAATAAACCTAGCAACTTTTCACTCCACGCACTTTGCAAGCTCATTTATTTTGCAGCGAGACCTTTCGCTTTATCGTCCAAGTTTGGTTTTATATGGGGCGCCGATATCGAAAAACGAAGAGAAATGAAAGTGTTATCCATAGAAATTATATTGAATCACGTTAATAACGAGTTCTGAACTTTGATACATTAATTGAAAATAAACAATTTATGGTATCTTTCTTTAAAATAATTACCGCATTTACTACATGAATATAAAATAATATACAATAAATCAAGAGTTGTATATCGATTATGCCATGTAATATTTAAATTTATAGTGCGAGTGTTTCATGCTTATGCTGATATTTCTAAAAAAATAAAAGACAGGGAACAGGATGTTTATGAACTTTATGCTTTTCATATAGAAGGCATTATTTATTATATTTATGAAGCGACAATTCCTTAAAGTCACCATAAAAGAAAGTGACAGGTTATAGTATAGTCTAGAAAAAAGAAATTGAGTGGCATTTTTCTCCCTTTTTTTTTAAACAAATTTATCCTATGCATATAAAGTGGTGACTTGGTTGAGAAAACCTTACGTTACTCACATCTGGACATAAACTTCCGCGACCTACTTCATACGAATTTCGCAAAGTTATGGAGTCTATTAAGTAAAAAATATTATTCTCTTTTAGTGGGGATTTGTTCTCTTTTTATTAGGATCTTTTGAAACCTAGCATTTATGGTGTCTCATATTTTTTAGGACTTGGAGATATAAAAATAAAACTACATTTGCTGCACTATAAATTATAGCACATTTAATGCACGTTTTATTAACAATGAATTAAAATGTAGTTGAATATTTTATGAATATAAAGAAATTATGTACAAAAAGACTCTCACAGCGAATTTTTCATGGCATACAAAAATCAATCTCTTAAATATATTTTAAAAAAATTATAAAACTTACAATATTGATACCATTGCAAACAATATGTGTAGTATACTGAAAAGTAATTTTCGACACAGAAATTACTTTAATATTTAATTTAATTTAATACATTACTTTATAATATTTTATTTACTTTTACAATACTCAAATAAATTACTTTTCTTTTAGAAACCTAAATTGTATTAACTAATATTATACTCGCTAGCAGCAACTAATTTTGGATGAGAAATATTCGCAGAGATTCTTGGAGCGGGAAAATCGCGTTTCCTGACATCTCGAGATTACGGGATGGTTAATTACACGAAAGTGTTTACCTGGGTCTCTGTTTGTTTTGCAGGTGTTATCTGCCAGGTGATAAGCACCCTCCTAACTCTCGCGACACGTCGGCACAACCTTCTTGCTCTGAAGGTTTTTTCCCTATAGAGAGGACAAAAATATGAGGGAAAACGAGGAGAGAAAAATAGGGGACAAGTGAAGCGAAACATCGAAATTCTACAAAAGCTGTTTGGAATAACGAAGATGAAATGGGATGCTGCGCTGTATCTTATCATGATGATCTACCTTTTACCTGATCTCTGTGCCGCATTCGTTGAAACAAGAGGTGAAAATTCCAAATGATATCTTTTAAAAGCCTAATGATACTAATCCGACCATTTGTCCTCAGATAAACACCCAATACATTACACTACAAAGAACATTTTTAAAAAAATAACGTAATTCTCTTCAAATTCTTTTTCCATTTAATAAATTGATTACATTTCCTGGTGCATGCAGTGACAAATTTTGAAGTTTAACTAAATCAATTTAATAGTAAGTTTTTAGAGTTGAATTACACGAGATTTCTTCACAGAGAAAAGGGAATTGTTCTTTTATTGTTAATATAGAACCAAACAAGTAACAATTCGTGTTCTTGTCTGAAACATTCAGTTTGTTATCTAAACAAAAAGTTAAACTAAAATTTTGTTTGCTTTTAATTTTTACTATAGAAGATTTTACTTTATCCGGAGGGTTAAAAGCAATTTAATTTCTAATCCAAACTTCAAAAATTTCAACTTAAGAAACCAACTACGCAGAAAAAACAAAACGTCGCTTTTCCTAGAAATTAAATTTTTCAATTGACTTCATTTAACTTTTAAAAAGTGTGTTTTTATATGTGAGAAAAATTTTCTGTCTAGGGCTATTCATGATGTGCCAGCATGCAAATTAGTCTGTACAAGTAATTTCCCTAAAGAATAGCTGATATCAATAGTTTTCCATAAAATTGCGGAATTTTTTAAGTAGAAGAGTGCACTCGCATCAGTTCTCTTTACACGTCTCGATTATTTATGGCTAATTTTTAATTTGCGACCTACAATTTATCAATGTGTGGACAAAAACATTTTATCAGTGAAAAAAGTATCGTGTATACAAATCGTAAGAAAAACAATGCTTCCATATGAGGAAGTAAAATGATTTACAAATTGTTGTGCAACATAATATTCTTTAGTAATTTTAATTTGCATAAAAATCTTGACAAACAAGACTAAGAATTGTTAGATTAATGCAAAAATTGTGGAAGCAAGCGGATTAAAACTGCGGGAGTTGACTAAAATTAGAATAAAATATATATGCACATGTGCAACTTATATGTATATGCAGATAAAAATTTTTATGGTTTCTGCGTTCATATAACCGTTTATTATTAAAAAAAAAAAAGAAAGGAAAAGATAAAGACGCGTGGAACAATATCCAATATGAAGCGTGAGGTTACATACCTACGCACCGATTAATTATTTCGAGTACTCTGCACCTATTTCCTGTCATAAGGGTTGCAAAAATGAATATTCATTCTGGTACTGAATATCTTGTTTCATGCAAGTATGTTTCATGGAAATTTTGATGATTCTACCTCAGCAGACAGGAGCAAATTATTATGCATTATTATTCCCTTTCTTTTTTGTATTTTAAGAAAAATTGGACCAGCAAAGCAATATATACAATAAATATTAAAATTTTGTCATTATTTTCCTTTTTCTTTAATAAAAGAATGTGTAAATAACAAATAAATAATAATAACTTGTATTTTTATTGAAAAATAGATCTCTCGAATAGCCCCTAGGATGAAGCTCTTGCATATTGTATGTGCATGTATATGCATGTGAATGCATACACATTGCATGTTTCATATATTTTTGCAGCAAGTATAATCATTTTTAAAAAAAATTTAAAAAAGTGTTTTTTTTTACAAGGAATCCTGTCGGTTAATAAAAAAACTTCCCCCAAGATAGCAGAGTGGCGCAGTGGAAGCGTGCTGGGCCCATAACCCAGAGGTCCGTGGATCGAAACCACGCTCTGCTAAGTTTTTTTTTTAACTTAAGATTTAATTATTTATAAAAAACACATAAATAATCTACTATATAAACTAACAATATTGTCAACAATTTTATGTGCAATTATAGATTTTTATTTGTAAAAATAACAAATTCGAATCTATTAAAATATATAATTAAGGCAAATTGATATATATATATATATCAATTTGTTATAACAAAAGAGTTGATTCTTTGTTCAATTCATGGTTAGTATTTTTACTTTAAAACTCATTTTAGTGCATTAAACGACGAATCATTATTTGCATGAATAGAAAAAGTACATATTGCAAAGTTAAAAATAATGTATAGTTTTACAGGAAACTACTTTTTTAATTTGTGCAATTTTCAAATAGAAAAGTATAATTAAAGCGAAACAGTCTGTTCCCAATTTTGAACATATACATATAACAGAATGAGATTCTACAGAAAGTGACCCATATAAACATAGTGGTTTAAAATCACCAGTAAAACAGATTTCAACTTATAAATATTTGTCTCACGCAACTGTAACAAAATCATTCAATTTTTAAAATGTTAATTCTTTGCACACATGATCTATATCGTATTTGAATCTATTTTTATACAATGTTGTTTAAATAATTTATTTAATTTTCCATCATAAATTTAAAGTCAGAAATACATTTTTATTTGTCATTAGTTCACAATTTTTTCTCTATTATTTTATATTTATCTTTAAGAAAAGGAAATGTATGAAAACTATGAAATCTTTCAATTATTAACAACATTTCAAGAACGTAATGATGCTTCATAATTAAGTTGCTGCTCAATCTACTCGGGAAATTGTTAAAATAGATTATCGTCGTTTCAACGAACAAATAGCGACAGTGTCTCGTCTCAGCGACGCGTTATCGCAACGCTTGCAATAGAGTTCACAGCAATTATTTTCATGTACAATGCACATATATGTTGCACCTTCATTTTGGTGACTCAACAATATTCAGAAACGTGCCCTCATTTAAATGCAAAGTCTTGTTCTGCTTAAAAAACAACTAAAACAATAAATATAATATATATCACAAAACAATGTCAAATAGAACAAACTGACTAAACTTTCTCACTCCTGAATTAAAGTACCTATAGTATGTACATATTCAACAGTTTTAACTATCAAAAACACTTTCTCCACATCGCTTTTATTAAAAATCATATTTCTTGAAAAGTGTCAAGTTCCTTGAGGATGATTTATTAAAAGATAAATATAAAAAAGAGGGTGGAAAAGAAGAAGCAAACATACTTCTTGCAGGAAGTTGCCTATATCTGCTGCCGTGTGTATGACTATATTTCCTACAACTAACATCAAGCTTGGCAAATGCATCAATGTCCATTAATGCATATACATATACAATATATGTATTATGTATATATACATAAAGGCAAGTTTACGCGTGCGCATAGATATGTATAATGTGAAAAGTCTAGACGTACATAAAGGGGTTGGTATGCACAGTGGTAACCTTCCTCACTTCAATGGAATTGGCTGCATCAATGCCAATTAATTAGCCAACAAACTCGGTGGCTGTAGTGGTCAGTGACCACTGAGTAATTGCCGAAATTTAACGAAATAAGCAAAGTCCGAATCATCAATATCATCATTTGAATTAGTGTCTTCAGATATGATATATGATCCAATATGAATGGGATGAATTTATCAACAACTATGTACGCATACTTTTTGTTTTTGACAAACAAAAGATTTTTCGTTTATAAACAAAAGGATGAAGATCAAGTGAACAAGGTTTTTTGATGAAGAAAGAAATGGCCGTAATTCAGAAAGTTCTCTTATTCATAAGCAAATCTTGTCTTCTTTCTAAATGAAAATTCACTTTTATTTCCGCAAAAGAAATAAGCAAATGAAGGAAAAAGATTATACATGCATTACGCACACTTTCAGTGGGCGCAATTGCAATGGAATAAATTTGAACGTTATGAGCAATTTTCATTACCTCCACTTGTCGAATTTCATTGAATTTCAGTGTGCTATTATATGTAGCTTGTTCTTCTCCATAAATAAACATGAAAAGGTACCGCAGGACAACAGGACAATGCAAAAACGTTAGGAAAACTCAGATGGATTTTGATCATCAACAGGGGAGATCCACAACGAGAATTGTAAGGGTGGAATTTAAGTACCCACGGATATAAAGTGAAATACACTGTGACGACATTAAATATATTATGTGCTATATTCGTTTCAGTTTTTAGAGAATCATTACTCGTTAATGACCCAATAGTCTTCCTAATAACGCAAATTAAATTAGAGTCAATCAATCAGTGTATTAAATAAACCGAACATTAAAATATTTTATTTCATTTCTATATAAACTACCAGTGTACGCATCCTTTATATTTTCATCAGTCTAGATTTTCACAAGAATTTGCATATGTCATTGCTCATGCAGTTCAAGTCTTTAATTAAAATTTTTATTACTAAGGGGAGGTTATACGACAACATTTCAAAGTAGTAATGTCCTGCTCTTTCTGCTTTATGCAATTTATATGCCCTATACTTTATATGTAATAATTAATATATTTACTCAATACAACAATGAAAATTATTGCAAAATCAATAACAGAACAATTTCGTGAAACAAGAATTAAAATATACTTCCATTTATTCTTGTTTCAAGTATATTTTTGACTTGTTACAAGAATTTTAAGTTTGGATCAAGAAAATATATTTTACAGATATTACATATTATAATTAGATATTATATTACAGATATTACGTCATACATTTTTGCATTGAAATTAATCCTTTCTCTCAGTGATAAATCGAGTTATGTAAAACTGATCATTCCAGAGTAGATGAATTTACAAAATTATGATAACATGTAATTAAAAAACATTTCATTTTAAAATGTATTTATTCATATATAATTATTTTTATAGCTTTTATATTTTAAGTTGAAAAGTAGAACCTAATCAGTTCATTTCCCTTTGCTTTTTCCAATACAGTCTTTATTATCAGAAAAGTATAAAATGCGCTTCCCTATAGTTAATTAAAGAAATATTTCTGTTCTTGCTGAACAGTTTTCTCCTTTTATACTCAATACACAAGATCTAATTAAATCCCTGTAATAAATTTATAAACAGATATCCTGCAGTAATTTGAAAAAAAAACTATCATTATAAGAAAGAATCTCATCTTTGCACAGAAAAAACAAAATGTTATTTTTCATCATATCATCTGTTAAATTCCAAGTTAAATTGGAATTCTACAAACATATGCCTCTAAGAATTCAAGTTTATATCTTGTAACTTAACATTTTGTTTTTCCTGTTTGTGCGGTCTAACCATGATGTGTTTCTATAAAACTCGTCATAATAACACACTAACGATATTTTTTAGAACATAACAACCCCAAATAGTAATTGACATGACGTTTTAGTATTAATATATACAGAAAATTGAAATAAGTGATCCTATATTATGTCTAGAATTAGGAATTTTCTTTAATTACAGTAGATATACTACTTGTTGCGAATTTACTTTGAATCTCTTTAACAAGGTTATCAGGAAGGCAATGTTTGGATATGAAGAGTAGAGAAGGGTGACGATCATAACTGTCGGGAATCCCCTAAAAGAAGGGTGAGAGGCTCAAACATAATCTCCAAAAGTCGTCGGATTAACGTTCTATCCAGAAATATAGCTTGCGCAAGGCCGTCCCTATGAACGAGTCTAATCCGGCATAACGTCGCACATTAAAACCGAGTAAAACATTTATTCCCCCGTTTGCGAAAAGTGACCCTCTCGTTATCGATACACTGCACTACACTGCAAAATGCTTGACTTTATGCAATAGACATTAAAGACACGTGAGCGTTAAAAAATAAATTGTCTGTAAACGAAAAAGGGATCCTTGAATCAAGCAAATTGCAGACTAAATCCCTCATCATGATAAGCGAAAATGTAGTTAAGATAAAAACTTATCTTTCCTTTTCTCATTTTAGAACTATATAGATATAACTTTTAAACGATTCTACGAGAATTTCCAATTTTTAAACATCAGATAATTTGTGATGTTAATAATAATATTTTTTCAGGATGCAATAGAACAGTACGAAATTCTGTTGGGTGGATTCGCTGGACCGGACGAATGGGCAAATGTGTCGTACGAATCAAGGCACCTTTAAAAGATCCTCAGGTTACAATTCATTTGGCTATTTTTGCACAAGAGTGGTTTCAAAAATGTCAATAATAAAAGATTGTGAAATTGCTTTTTCATATAAACGTAACAACACATTTTCCGCAGGTAATTGAACTCCGAATAAGAAGACTGCAAGTGGGTATTTTAAAAAATTCAAAATGCGAAGGAGCTTACATTCAACTCTCTGAGGATTCGGAGAATTTAGAAGATGATTCAGGACGATATTGTGGGCACGTTACAAGCAATGCAACTAGGTAATAAAAATACAAAATCTATTGAGAAATTATTTTGCAAAAAATGAATGTTAGCTTTTAGAACAAACTTAATAAGTAGGTAAAACTTTGGTATTCCTCTTGGTATTCTTTCAAACAATAAGATCAGAACGAACACATTTTTCATGATTATGAAATGGTCACAAAATGATAAATAAATTATTATTTTTTCGTGTTTAGACGAAATATTACATCTTCTTAGCATAATTTGTCAATTTCTATCATTCTCAAAAATTGATTTTGTCAGACAGCGCTTCAAGGTTTGTAAATAAAGAATGGTAGTTCATTATTTGCTGACTAAAGAGAAAAAACCGGTATAATGACCACTTACCGCAAAGAATACAAGGTAAACTAAGAACTATTGCAAACAAATAAAAATTCAGAAGAATAGTTTTAAAAAATGATGAAATTTAAAAAATGAAATGTACAAAATAAATATTGAGTCAAGCTAAACACTAAGACAAATTTACTCAAAAACTTTTTAATTTGAATAACAGTCTAATAATTATTGTGTACCTAACATTGATGAAAAACAACTAGAATAAAATCTTATATTATTTAAAAATCGTATGTCGAAATCTAACAAACATGCGACTTTCCAGACAAACTAAGAACGATTTAAATTTGATCTCTTTAAAAATATAGGCATACGCACAAATCCGGAACAAATTATTCCAGATTTGTTTCACATCTGCACCATTACAAATTTTCTACTCGGGAACTATAAATATATAACACGTGTTTGAAATAAAATTTCATACATTTACAAGTAATAAATGCGAGAGAGGATTGAAAAGCTCGTAATTCTACCGTAAAAACAAAAGAAGAGAAAAATTCATACTTGAATTTTTCAACAAATTCACCCTCAATCTCTGCACACTTTTTCTTCTATTTTTTTACACTACCCAAATAAAATGAATCTTCAAGACCTACAAAATGTGTCAATATTTAATTAGTCGTAAATGTTATCTATAAAAACGCATTTCCTTAAGTTTAAAAAATATATAAAAAGTACTCCAAATCTATATTGTATAATCAGAACTAAAATAAAACATTCAAATAAAACAGTAGTTCGTTAAAAATGTGAATAAAAAAATTTCTCATCATTTCTGTTTAGATTATTTTTGAGAAGAGGTCCAGATCTGACAATAGTGATGGATTCGGAGACTAAGTTTGCTGCAGAGAACCCTGTGATATTTTCGGCCCAATACTCGATTTTGCCGGCACGTTTGGCAAACGAGCGACATCGAGGGCCATCCCCCTCGGCCAGTGAATGTCCTCTTGAATGCAGTAATCGAAACGACCATAGAAGCTGTCGCTTAGTTTCACCAGGATATCCTGGCGTTTACCCACGAGGCATCAGATGCAGAATTGCCCTCGAATCAAGCACAGGCCGATTTCGGATAGGTGGAGAACCTGAGGACCTTTACAACCTAATGAATTACACCTATCAAGATGGCTGTAGTACGGAAAATTGTGAAGATATACTCGAGCCTGAGGGTGCTATTTTTGGAACAAAAGCAACCTATTTCGAAAAAGCTAGGTAAAAACTAAATAAAAACAGTCCTTACAACCTTCTCTTTCATGTTTAAAAAAAGAAAAATAAATATAAAATCAATTTTTTCTACAATATAAAAATTAATTACAATAATCGTATACAAAAAGAAGAAAATAAAGAGTTTTTAATTGAAAGTAAACATAAACAATTTACATTTAATTTTAATTTACATTCAAAATTAATTATTCAATGTCATACATTTTTAAAAATAAATCATAAAAATTGTCAACTTTAAAGTGTATACAAATTGTATACATTTACATATTGTATATATACAATATACACACACATATATATATACACACAATATACAATATACAATATACAATATACAATATACAATATACAATATACAATATACATCTTATACACAGAAAGACCCGCATTCTAGGTTTAAGAATATCTTCTTAACTCCTATTTAAGTATATTCTATTTTTAAGTTAAGTGTATACTATTCTTAAAATAAGAATGTATTCTTATTTTAAGAATGTACTCTTATTTTAAGAATAGTATATTCTAACTTTAGGTATAAAATATACTAGAATATTAAGAATATTTATACTTAAATTTAGAATATACTATTTTTAAAATAAGAGTACATTCTTATTTTAAGAATAGTATACACTTAACTTAAAAGTAAAATATACTTAAATAGGAACTAAGAAGATATTCTTAAACCTAGAATACGGATCTTTCTGTGTATATACATTTACAAAGTGTATATACATTTACAAAGTGTATATACATTTACAAAGTGTATACATTTACAAAGTGTATACATTTACAAAGTGTACACATTTACAAATTGTATACATTCACAAAGTGTATACATTTACAAAGTATATACATTTTCAAAGTTTATACAACTTGATTCAAAATTTGTTTCCAAATCCTTTATCAAAGCCACGAATTAAAAGATGATGCAAAAAACCTCAAGAAATAATAAAAACTAAAACTGAAGAGAAAATGATTTAAAACTTAATTAATAGTTCTTGTTCTGCAATGTGATTGTAGAATTCGATCTCTGAGGAATGTGGATACGAAGCGAGATGAAGAAGACGAGATCATAATCAGCCAAGACGACCGTTCTGACCAAAAATCGAAGATACAGAAACATCGTCGGAAACTGAAGGGTCACAGAACAAGGGAGAATCACGGCAGGAAAAGGATCACTCTTAAGACTGATGGTGAAAAAACATCGGAGAGCCATGAAAGCTTGAATAGCGATAAGTTTAAAAGAAATGGTGTAGCCATTATTCCATCCAGACACAAGAAATATAAAGAACATTATTTCGAGCCAGAGATACAAACAAAAAATTTTGAATCTAATCGATTTCGACACGAAGGACATTCTCGGGAAAAAATCGTTTCTTTCGGCGCCTGGAGCACATTCAACTCTGACAATGAACCATTACGATCTGGGATGAACGAAAATCGCGATAAGAACCTCTATTTTGATAATGAATCGAGCAAATTCCGAAAAAGTGCGAATCCAGCATCTTTTCTAAGACGATATCAAGTTGAGGAAAAAGTTGGAAGCTCCAATTGTGTAGGCGATTATCTGGCGTTGCTGGAAAACGTTAACGGTAGAATTCTGGAAATCACGAAATTCTGTGGCGAAGGGCGCGTGCCTCAGATCTTATCAAGAGGGAGAAACATCATTATCGAGTTTTTTGCCAGCAACGAGGGTACCATTATGCATGATGGATTTCAGTTAACTCTACAAGAAACTGAAGCCACGAGATTAGGTCTTGGGAAGAACTGTGAATTTGTTTTCAAAAGTTCTGATAAGTCAAGGGAGATCATTAAATCCATGCAAAGCTGGTATCCACCAAGCACAGTTTGTACTTATAAATTTCTGGGAAAAGCCACTGAGAAAATTTCAATTCAATTGAAAATTGTTAAAGACGAATTGCTTTATCAATCAAATGATTTAGTGAAAAAGAATAGAACATCAGTTTACTGCACTGGAAACGAAATTACCATTTATAATGGAGCCTATGAAAATAATAGTCTTATGGTTTGGTCTTACTGCGATTCATCACACTCTGATATTAATAATATTCAGGTAACATAATCAAATTTCTAAACGTCAATTTATATAATCGAAATACTAGTTGTTTTAAACTTCTCAAGAATTAAAAACTTATGCATCAGAAATTCTGCCCTAGATCCTAACACTTTCAATTTTAATCTAAACACTACAAAAACATGGTGTCTTATTTTAAGCAAAAACGTCTTAAATTAAGACATATTTAGTGACTAAGACACAAAAAATGTCTTAATTTAAGACGTTTTTAACCAAATAGGACACTTTTGTCCCACTTTTAAGACACCATTTTTTGCAGTGAAGTTCAAAAATTAACTTCATTTTAAAATGAAGTTTAAAAATAATTTGAATTTAAATAACATAGATGCAGACATTGTAATTCATATATAATTTGACAGATTTTAAAATACTTCTTAATTAAACACTATTAAACGAAATGAATAATAAAATAATAAAATAAATATTAATCATAATATAAAGTGTATAATTCATGAGATGGAATAAAATTTGTATTTCTCTTGCACTGTGCAATTATTTAAAACATACATACTTCTGTCTGTTGCAGGTGCCTATCATTTCGAGTGGGAACTCTCTGATGATTCAGTTTTACAGTGCAAAAGGATCGTTTGATGGGAAAGAATTTACATACAGCATTTCATATAAATTCATTAAAAAAGGCCAAAATATAACCCGAGGGAGGCAAGTTACAATCGAAGAAACAAAATTAATCTCTCTGAGGCCAGTGAACTTTTCAGCCTTAAATTTAAACGAGAGTGAAATTTGTGACTGCGATATATCAGATAGAATTGGAAGCTTCAAAAGTTGGTTCATGGTTCTTGTAGTACTAGGAGTTATCTCATTTTTAGGAGCGATATTTACAATCGTCGCTGTCCTAACCAAATGCCTGAAAATGCGTGCTGCGGAAAAAAGATTGCTGCAAACGCCAAAACGGTGAATGTATTTAAATATGAGAAACTAAACTTTGAAAATTAAACACAAACAGTAGTTAGGAAAACGAGAGGTACATACTTCGAAAAGTACCTTAAGAGGTACTTTTGTCAGGAGCGC
>WNHD01003230.1:0-28389 GCA_011057455.1 Ganaspis sp. Gsp50
GCAAGTTTTCCGAGCGAGAAGCTTTGTTTAAATTTAATATTGACCAAGTTAAACAACAAAATGTGAAAAATGCGCAACTTAGCCCCGGTCTCCCCTATTTATTTAAGTCTTTAATTACCAAATTGATTAAGATTTTGTTATTTTATTGATTTTATTAATTTGTTAGAATTTATTAATTTTATTAATTTTTTAGATATTATTAATTTTTTAGATTTTATTAATTTCATACTTTTGGCATCAAGTTGATGGTTACTTGCAATGATTAACAATGCAATATTAATTGCAACATTGAAAAAAAGAATTGATTTTAGTCCATTTTTTACTGGAACCCTTTACATAAGTGTCAATTTGGAACAATTTTAAGACCTGAAAATGACTTACAAGTAACACTACCCAAGTGTAAATCACAGATTGACTTCTAGCTTACAATTAGTCTTGTTTTAAGCAACAAAATTAACTGATTGTGTAAACAGTTTAAGACTTTCTTTTTTTCTGTGCAATGATTAATACTTTATATTCCAACAGAATATCAGTTATCAGTATTCTTGTAAAAACTAAATCGCAGATATTAAAAATTACTTACGAATTCTGGAATCTTAAAGTACTGCCAGTATTTGTAATTGAACTCACCTGAAACAAAAAACATTTAAATTGAGAATTCAGTGAATTAAAATCTTCTATTTTTCATATAAAAAAATGTTTCTAAAGTTCGGAACGTTCATATAAACGAACTGTTTTATTTTCGTTTTAATTTTTTAAAAATATACTTTTGTAATGAATTTTTTGTTTCTAAAGATTTGTTTTTGAACAATAAAAACGTAAAAGTTAATAATTGTCACATAAAACAATATTTTAGGGCAAAACTAAAATTTTTAAAATAGAAGGATAAAAATTTCGTTCATTTGAACGTTCGGAACTTTTTTTTCTTTAAAAAAAATTATTCAAAAGGCTTACTTATTAATTTAGATGATTGTTTATTAGTCACAGTGTTTAATTATTATTTTAATTATCTAATTGTTAGTCAAATTGAGGTGAGACAACTCAAGACTATAAGAGTGTCACAAGATCTTGAATGTCAAAATTTTAATTTACTCTACAATTTTTAGCACATTTCCTATAATTTTTAATGTTTCTAAAGTTCCGAACGTTCATTTGAACCAACTGTTTTTTTACTTTTATTTTTTAAAAATATACTTTTGTAATGAAAATAGACAATTGTTTTGAAAAAATAATAACATAAAAGTTAATAATTAAATAACTATAATAAATAAATAAACTATAAATAAATAATAATAAAAAACATGGACAAATATTTTAGGACAAATCTGAATTTTTAAAAACAGAAGAATAAAAATTTCGTTCACGTGAACGTTTGGAACTTTATAATTGCATTAATTTTTATCAAAAATCTACTGATAAACATTATAGGAAATTTGGTAAAAAATGCAAGGTAGCACGGTAAAATTTGCCATACTAGACATTATGACAATTTTATAATGAAGAGCAAGGGAACTTTTCTCCGAATTTTCTTTCCGTGTGTCCTTAAACCTAAACAAGCTTCCTGAACCTAAAATCCAGTAAACATTGGGTCTAGTTCGAATCAACTTTACAGCAGACTAAAACAGTAGGACATTTCAAAAACCTAAACGAACAATTTTCCCTAAAATGGCCAAAGGCGAGGCCAAAGGCAAGGCCGAAGGTATGCAACAAAATATCAAAATCAAAAACAGATTTTCTCAGAAGGAACAAATGAGAAAAGTTGAAAAAGACTGACGATAGTTTGATGAAATGTGAGTTTTGTAAAGTCCAAAGAAAAGGGAGAATTTGTTTTTGAGTTTGCTCGACTAGGGTTTGATTTTCAAGAAGAACCTAAAAGGCAACCTTACAACAATAAAGTCCGGTAAATACAGGTCTCGTTCGAGGCAAGGAACTCGATAGCAGTGACAGATTGACAAATCGATTTGTCGATTCGCTTCCAGCGAATGCAGGCGGATCCAATGGAAGGTATAAGGCTTCTTCCAAGGAGTGAGAAATGCTCGACCGGTTGGTGAACACCGGTCCTCGTGCGTTCACAATTCACGTTTGCATTGCATTGTAGATATATTTAGCGAGTGCGGCATTTCTCGACCCACATACTCACCAGGAGACAGAATGCCACGTATGCTCGGGGTCATCTTCGAGTATATACTACTGAATACACGTTTGATCCTCCATCAAGCATTAGGCTCTACTTTTTACCAAATTCCATCACTCCACTGGCTCCGACAATTCTTTCAGTCTAAGGGCTCTTCTCCACTTTTAGCCATTATCTTCTCAAAATAGAATTTTATCTTTCAACTCGTATTTCGAGTTCAATGAATCGAAATGAATTGTTCCTTTTATTGCAATTTTTCCTTTTATTTCGATAATTTCATTTGTTTTTTTGAATGAGTATATACAGAAAAGACGTTTTTTGGATATTTTACGAGACTGTAGTATCGTAATTAGAATCTCGTTATCTCAAATTGATAACGTGTTTCGACATTGAAAATGTCGTGAGGTTATTTACACGCGCTACAAATAGTATTTTTAACATGTGCAGATGATTTAAAGTTTTTGTATTTCACATTGTGTTGAAGGGTTTTTACTTCTTTTCAAATTGTATTCATTTAAAAAACGCTCCTACGTGAGGAGGCAAAAAAGAAACTGATTTAGTGATTTGTGTAATTTATGTAAAACTGTGCTTAATTTGTGCAATTTAAAAGTGACGTAAAAATGCAGAAATATTTTTTAAACAGAAATTCTCTCGGAATTCTGAACGAGCTTTTGAAGCACTTTTAAACTTTTTATTTACTGTATTAAACTTTTTATTTACTGTATTAAACTTTTTATTTACTGTATTAAACTTTTGATTTACTTAATTTTTACTATTCAAGCAATTTGAAGATTATATGTCAATTAAACAAATATTTGGAATTACCCAAGTTGTTCTATACTTAATTGGGGATTACCCAAGCATCGTTCGTCACTTGTGGCTATACCCTTTTTCTTATATTAATTGATTGTAGATTCATGTGATAATGCGACTATACATAAATGAATGTTAATACACACTGAAAAAAGAAGTATTGTTTTCAGCCAATTTTTGCATGGAACCGTTTACCTAAGTGTCAATTTGGACTGATTTTAAGACCAAAAAATGACTTGGTCTTGTTTTAAGCCACAAAATTAACTGATTGTGTAAACGGTTTAAGACTTTCTTTTTTCTGTGCACATTTAGAATATAAGAAATTACGTTCAAGTTCGCAACGTTTTTCTTCGCTTACAAAACATAAAGAAGCAAATTTTTGCTATTTTCAAAGTTTTTAAATATTTATTTATAATTTCTAAAGATTCTTTTCTGCATTATCTTTTTGAAAAGTATAAATAAATAAAAATATAAATATATGCAAGCAGATTGTCCTCTGCTACGTATATTTATACAGATTACGCATTAAATGACTTTTAAATGGAAGAGTAAAATTGTTCTCTCTGCAAATTAAATCTTCTGCTTCAGTGAAGAAATACATCATTGACATCTAGAAGGAAGTTAATAATTCCAGAAATATTTGCGGAGAGTTCAATGCAAAGGAAACTTTAAATATTTACATTTCTGTAAAATAGAAATTTCTACAAAGAAATATCTAAAAGAAGAAAATACGATCAATTAAACTTTATAAATATTTAAAAAATAAAATCTCGTTTGTAAAAACTTTATCATGCTGAGAAATAAAGTCATTTATAAATTTGTTTTTTTTTAATTAACGAAGTTCAAGTCCACAACGTCTTTGATCAACGATTTGAATTAAAAATATTTTTCTGTTTATTTTTTTCTTTTCAATTTTTCTTTTAAAGGATTTTAAATAGGGCTGCACACAAGACGAGACTTTACCATTGCCGAGACGAGACGATACAAGACTTTTGCATCTAAAGTCTCGTCTCGTGTGTAGCCCTACTTTTAAAAAATATTTTATGTAACAAATTTTATTAAACAAATTTTAGGCAAAAATGTTTATAATATTCTGCTTCAGGACGTTAATTTTTTTCTGAATCGTTGATAAAAACGTTGTGAACTTCAACAAAAAAGAAATTATAGAAATACACTAGGTATGCAAAATTACAGAAATAAACACGAAATTATTACAGAAATGAGCTCTGAATAATCAGAGCTTTTATATCAATGGAATAATATTCACCTATTACATATAATAAAAAAGATATATAAATAGACTTTAAATAAATGTTTACTTTGATTTCAAAATGTATGTATATCATCAATTTATCTAGAATCAACGACTTTGTTTCTTGAACGTAAATGAAACGCACAAGCCACCACATTACTCGGTAAAAGTGTAATTATAAAAATGTAACTGGTTAATGGGAAGTTAATGAAATTGCTGAGAAGGAAGAGGAGAAAAAGGTGACCTAAGTGATATAAGGGGAAAAGAGAAGGTCATAATCATCAAATGAATCTGGCAACAGAGGCAATCCAATAAAACGAAGGGTGTGCTCTTCCCGGAACATTATCCAAGGACCAATGATCTTTTCCAATAAACAATCCAAGTTATTCCCTCAACAATTTCAAAAAATATATTTTGTTCCATATACACAGAAAAAGCAAAATTTTATTTCTCTGTCTAACGACTTGTAAACTATTTTTTATATTCTATTTTTTTCATATTCTAACCGACTTTTTAAAGTCTATCAACAACATTATTAACATTCGTTAACAAATTTCAACAAAAATACATCTATCAACAACATTATCAACATTCGTTAACAAATTTCAACAAAAATATATCTATCAACAACATTATCAACGTTCGTTAACAAATTTCAACAAAAAGACATCTATCAACAACATTATCAACATTCTTTAACAAATTTCAACAAAAAGACATCTGATTATTCAAAGTACACAAATTGCTTGAAAATTGTCAAGAAACCACCAACAGTCTAAATAAAATTTTATCTTCAAAAAGAGACACATTAGGAATCAAAGATTGTCATTTATTCGATGCTTTGAATAAATTATTAAAGTCCTATAAAATTGGCCAAGTGCGACAAAGTGGATAATGCATTGAATGCATTTTAATTTGCATTCAGAGAGCTTCCAGAATACAAAATAAATTAGACTTAATGGTAAGATTTCAAAGGACACACCAATAGCGACAATTTCTACCTTTGATCTGAGACTGCATCTAAAATTAGGTTTCGTTAATTTGTGGTCCAGACAAATTCATGGTCATCTGTCTCGAGGAAGCTGTTTACATTTTTTATTTAAATCACCTATACAACGAATAACATTCGCTGCAGGGACTTTCGCAGACCGCACTTAATGATCTGGCAACTCTAAGGCCATCGGTTCTGACCAATTACAACTGATCTTCCTTTTTTAATTCGCTTTTTAACAAAAAATCAATTCGAATTATTTTGAATAGGTACACGAATTCACAACAATGTATCAACTTTAAGGGTCAATCCATCAATTTCTCGGTATATTCGGATTTATGTATACAGTAAAGCCTCTCAATTATGACGAAGTAATTGAATAACATTAACATTAGTCAAAAAACATTAGTCAAACCAGGTACGCGAAAATAGTATTTGGGCAAGAATCACAATGATAATATTCACAGTGATGAATAGAAAACTGAGAAACAAATCTTGTGCGAAAAATTGTTGTTCACTAGAGAGGTTCTATATAGTCTACAAATTATATTAAAGAAGAAAGGAAAAAAGGATTACGAAAGAAAAAGGATCCAAATGCAAAGAAAAAAAAATGTAAGAAAAAGGATCCAAATGCAAAGAAAAAAAAATGTAAGAAAAAGATTCAAATGCAAAGAAAAGAAAAATGAAAAAGAAAGGAAAAGAAAAGTAAAATAAAAGCAAGCAAAATGGTCTCACGAAAAGAAAAGTTTGCTTCATGAAAAACAAAGAGAAAATTAGTTTGTCATTTTTTTTCGCATGCATATATTAATGAGAAATCAGTATATAGCTCTCAAAAATTAATAAGACACGCTTCAATCCACAAGCGTGGATTAATGTTTGTCCCAGGGACGTCGGACGGCCATTGAATCTTCAACTTGCCAGTTCATTGGCCAGGAGACTTGTCGCCTTGAAGCCAATAGCTACCGCTCTTTTCGCATTCCGGTTGCATGTGAGTCTTTAAATTACATATATGTATATCTTGTGCATAAATAAACCCTAATAGACAAAATCTGAATAATCAAAATTAATATACATTGCTGTCACGTTCAAGTTTTTAAAGATCTCGTCTCGAAAATCTATATGCACAAGAATGGCAAAAAGTAGGCCTTTCTACATTTAAAGTCATTTTTATTTTTCTTTATGAGCTTTTGCTCACTTTTGGATTGTTAATTTTTTTAAAATTGTAAAAAATTGTAAATTGTTAAAATTGTGAAAAGAATTGCCTTTCTTTTTTGTAGACGAAAAAATGATTTGTTGTAAAAAAATGATTTGTTGTAAAAAAATGATTTGTTGTAAAAAAATGATTTGTTATAAAAAAATGTTGTAAAATGATTTGTGTTTGAAACAACAAAGCTATGAGAAAGTGAAAAAAACGTTTTCAATTTCAATTAATTAAAATCATGTTCAGATTAGAACCGCGTATGCTTCATAATTTTGAACTTTCACTGTACTAAGTTACAATTACGATGATGAGTTAGTAGAAGATTAGTTTTCGCCTATTTTCATTACATCTTTGAAACTCCTGTTAATTTTCGTGTAATAGCACCTGACAATAAAATTTAATGGTTGCAATTATCATTTTTGCTAAAAAATAAATAATAAAATAACAGAAAATAAAAAATTAACGATTGTAACAACTTTATTCTAGGGAAGCCATCAATAATATACCGTGAAGCACTTTGTTTTATAAAAGATTTTCACTGCTAAAAGATCTTTACTAATTAATAATAAAATTTTAGTAAAAACCACCCAATAGCTTTCTCGTGAAATTGAATTTTAAAAGCAATTTAATAAATTTTAATTGTAGTTCTTACATTGTAAATAATTTGTAGTGTATAAATAAAAATAAAAAAAATAATATTTAACGTTAACTGTACTTTCTTGCTACGTTTTTGCAACAGTGTTTACAAATAATACAGAACCACTTTAAAAAGAAACAAAAAACAATTCGTGCAATTTATTGACAGAAAGAAACTGCCTTCAGTTCATTGTTTCTCAATAACGTTTACCTCATAGATAAGAAAATAAATTAATATAATACGCTTTTTTACTAGTAGAGGTTTTAGTAAATTTTTAAGTTAAGATGACAATTAGACAAAAAATGTAGAAATATTGAAAGTTGAAAATTTTGATAAAATCTTTTGCATTTTCTTCAAAGGAAACGAAAAAAGATTATTCACTTAATAATTACAAGACATGCTCCATTATGTTCAAGAAAAATATGTTGTTTTATCAGCTGTAAGATAAGGTAGGTTAAAGTCTCAAGACTGCTTGAAATTTTGATACTTTTTTAAATACTGATGACATAAATAAAAGTCGGTTTCTTTACAAATTACAGACTGGAAAAAACCTCTGGTATATTGATTTTAATGTTAGAAAAAAAACTTTACCAGACGGTGAACAACTTCTAAATTGTTTCTGTTGATTTAATCAAGCTTTTAAAAGGTGAAAAGAAATTAAGAGCCCTCTATTTAAAAAAATAACTCTTTAGCTAGATCAATATGCCTATATTAAAATAATAAAAATAATAAAAAGAAAAGAATAACTAATACAATGTAAGTTTAAATGTAATGGAAATTTAACTAAAACTTACAACTAAAATACAACTTGTATTATATGTTAAACACTTCCTCTATGAGAAAGACATACATGTTTAGATTTTCAAACAAAAAAGTTGTAGATTTAATTTCAAAAAACATACTATCAAAACATCAATAAAACGACATATTTTTATCATTTTAAATAATATAAAAATAAATCATCTAAATTTAAATTACAGAAAAAAGTCGTCTAGTAATTTTAATCAGGGTTGGCACAAATATTAAGTATCGATTTTCCCAGACATATTTCTCGTAATTTCTTACAAAATCCATGAAAGCTTAAATGAAATTTCTTACAAGTCTCTAATTTTTCATAAAAATTTCTTAAGCTCTAAGCATCTGATATTCTTCCAGTGCTATTTATCGAAATCCCTGACATCTCCCTGAATTCCCTTACCCATTTCATTTTCCCTGACATTTCTCTGACTTCCCTAACTAAGTAACTCAAATTCATGTATGGATTTTGTTAAAGTGCAGATTGATCTTGAGAAGTGTAGTGTTTGTAAAATACCTTATAATTTGTATTTTTTTATGCCGAATCGAATGAAAAAAGAAAAATTCCAAAAAAATTTCAGGAACACAGTCAAATTTGCAAAAATGTGAACATGGTTCTTTTTTAAAAAAAATTCAAATTGTTGCATACATTTCGTAAAAATGCTAATTGATCCTGAAAAGTGTAGTGTTTGTAAAATACCTTATAATTTGTATTTTTTTATGCCGAATCTAATGCAAAAAGAAAAATTCCAAAAAGATTTCAGGAACACAGTCAAATTTGCAAAAACGTAAAACATGTTTTTTTTTTAAAAAAAAAATTCAAATTGATGTATACATTTCGTTAAAATGCTAATTGATCCTGAGTGTAGTGTTTGTAAAATATCTTATAACTTGTATTTTTTTATGCCGAATCGAATGCAAAAAAAAAAAATTAAAAAAAATTTTCAGGAACACTGTCCATTTTGCAAAAACGTACAACTTGATGTTTTTATAAAAAAATTTAAATTGCTGCATACATTTCGTTAAAATGCTAATTGATCCTGAGAAGTGTAGTGTTTGTAAAATATCTTATAATTTGTATTTTTTATGCCGAATCGAATGCAAAAATAAAAATTAAAAAAAAAATTCAGGAACACTGTCCAATTTGCAAAAACGTGAAACTTGATTTTCCTATAAAAAAATTTAAAGCGCTGTATACACATTGTTAAAGTTTCAATGGATCCTGAGAAGTGTAGTGTTTGTAAAATACTTTATTTTGTGTATTTTTTTATGCCGAATCGAATGCAAAAAGAAAAATTCCAAAAAAATTTCAGGAACACAGTCAAATTTGCAAAAACGTAAAACATGTTTTTAAAAAAAAAAAATTCAAATTGATGTATACATTTCGTTAAAATGCTAATTGATCCTGTGAAGTGTAGTGTTTGTAATATATCTTATAATTTGTACTTTTTTATGCCGAATCTAATGCAAAAAGAAAAATTCCAAAAAAATTTCAGGAACACAGTCAAATTTGCAAAAACGTGAACATGGTTTTTTTTAAAAAAAATTCAAATTGTTACATACATTTCCTTAAAATGCTAATTGATCCTGAGAAGTGTAGTGTTTGTAAAATATCTTAAAATTTGTATTTTTTTATGCCGAATCTAATGCAAAAAGAAAAATTCCAAAAAAATTTCAGGAACGCAGTCAAATTTGCAAAAACGTGAACATGTTTTTTTTTAAAAAAAAATTCAAATTGTTGCATACATTTCCTTAAAATGCTAATTGATCCTGAGAATTGTAGTGTTTGTAAAATATCTTATAATTTGTATTTTTTTATGCCAAATCGAATGCAAAAAGAAAAATCCCAAAAAAAATTCAGGAACACAGTCAAATTAGCAAAAACATGAAGAAGAAATGCAAATGGAGTTGTGATCACGACAAATCGTATTTATTTTTTTAAAAAAAGAATTAATATTTTTGTTTAAACTAATAGTTTTTTTGTGAAAAACTAAATTTGTTAGTTTTATAATAAAATTTTAATAAAGACAAAAACTTTTCACGGAATATATAAATATACTGTTAATCAATAGTTAAATACTTCTAATTAATTAAAAGTATACTTGGAGTTTTACAGATTTATCAGAAAGAAGTTTTCCTCAAGGTTAATTTAATGATAATTGAATTGCAAATTCTATAATTTATTATTATTTAATGAACAATAATAAATACGTAATGGATTTTATTACTACAATATTGACTGTTATGTTTTATAATATTTTTAAAAAATGTTTTGTAGCGAATCTACACTTCTTCAAATCAACACATTTTCTAATTTACGTCACAAAAACATCAATTTTCTACGAAAAATTATGCAATATTTAAATAACTACCATTTGTTGCAAATGTTTATTATAAATATTCATAGCATAGCGAAAACAATTTAAGAAATTCATATAAAACTTGAAAACATTCTTCCAACAGCAAAAAAAACTCAAATATCTAACTGTTAAGAAAAACTGATAACTTAAAGAAACCTATGTTGTGTAATTAACAAAATTTAATTAAATATGTATATAAAATCGACAATTTCAGAATGTATACAGACACACCTATTATAATTTTCATTAAAACTTCATTAGTTAAGATAACCTAAAAAAAATGAGCCCAGCAAGTCATTAGTCATTTGTAACTTAAATTTATTGTAAAAATTTGACTACTTAAATCAGCGAGTGTTTCTTCACATTTAGAAATTTGTCAATTTTAACGAATCGAGTATTAGTATTTACTGTATTAATGCTTGTTAAAAATAAAATAAAAATAAAATAAAAAGCCGAAAAATAAGTAGAAAATGTCCTAAAATTTACGAACGAAATAATGAGATCAAGTACGTGGAAAGTATTTAACCTGAAAATCTTTTGTTAACTGACATCCCCCACACTATTGCTTCCCTTTTGCTAATGTCGCGTGGGTTTTGTCATCGCGTTTACATCGAAGAGCAGCCACCTCGCCAGATGAGATGGGTATTTTTGACAAGCTGTACTACCAAAAATATCCAGCGTCCGAGAATTCGCTGTGGATTCTCGGGATAAATTTAGCGAGTTGAGAAGAGAGGACGCAGGAAAACCAGAGCTGAGAGTTAAAGGGCGTTAGAGGGGCAAAAATGAAGAGATAAAAAAGTGCAAAAAGAACAACAAACAGAGAAAAAAAGTGCGAGAAGAGAATGAGAGAAGAAAACGGTAGAAACTATTCTTAAAAACGCACTCATCAATTCCGTACAATCAAATGAAGTCTATTTAATTCTGTTCCAACATCTTTGGAATTTGCCACATCAATTCCTTTTGGATCAGGTGTATCAGTCAATCTACTCAATTGAACTAGGACATCATTGTTGCCAATTATTTCTCTGCATTTAAATGACTCATTATATCTGTTGCTTTAACAAATTTATAAGTTTTAGATTTTATTTTAGAGGTTTAATTAAAAAATATAACTTTCGAATGTAGATTATAAGTTCTGTATTAATTAATACAATAAATGTATAAATAAAACATAACAAATATGAAAAAATGAATTTAAAAATTGATAATTTTTTACATAAAAAACTAACTACTAATTAAATAAGTATGTAGTTAAAATTGTTTTCTTAATTAACTCTAAATTGTAATTTGAAGATTTTATTTATTTTAGATTTTATTTGAAATATTATTATTTTATTTATTTTATATTTTATTTGAAATATTACTATTTTATTTATTTTAGATTTTATTTGAAATATTATTATTTTATTTACTTTAGATTTTATTTGAAATATTACTATTTTATTTATTTTAGATTTTATTTGAAATATTACTATTTCATTGCTCATTATTGAGAGAAAAGTTTTCAAGATGTTGTAATTCGCAACGTTTTTTTCCTTAAAACATAAAGATACACATTTTTGCTATTTTCAAATTCTGAAAATATTTATTTACAATTTCTAAAGATTCTTTTTTGCCTTGTACTTTTAATAAGTTTATAAATAGTTACTACTATAATAATGACAAAGTAAACGAAAATTTCCCTTTCTGTTTGTTTGAAAACGAAAAATTCCCTTTCTGTTTGTTTGAAAACGAAAAAAACGTTGCAAATTTGAGAAACGTTTTTGGTTTTTAAAAGTATTTTTCAAATTACTAAAAAGAAGAAAGCACATTCATGATCATTCGGAACTTTACTTTTTGACTTTATTGATTCGTTCGGATAGTGATATCGAAAACTGTCGCTAATTTTAAACTTGTTCATGCAGTTCTGCATTAACATTTATTTTACAAAGTGCGTGATCACTAATCAGAACAGATAAAGCTTCTTTTTTGTAAAGATCCTGCTATCATAATGTCGTTCAAGATGATATAAACACATTGACGAGATAAGAACAAAGTTATATGTAAATTGCTTGATGGAAATAATTTTAGGTAAAATTGGCAAATAGTTTTCTCAGTGAAACCATGATTAATGTATAAATTATGCATTCACATTAAAAGTTCTATTGGACATAATTCTCGGAATACTAGACATTTTTTAAAACTAAAATTTGTATCTTATTGGTACGAAAACGTTTCTACTTGAAATTCTTTTCATGAAAGGAATATTAATGATGTCTGGAGCCATTGCAGTTGATAGTAATTTGGAGTATAAGTAAGATGTTGATAACCCAGATGAAGATAAGGTAAGAGAATGGCAGCACTAATAGAAGGGATAAGGAAAGTAATAAAACGAAACTTACGCTGAATAAAGGAAAACTGGGTTGAGGGAAAACGGAATTGAGGAAAGTCAATTTTGCGAAATATGACGGAAGCAAATGGTATGGAAAGTATATATACGTATAAAGGTGAAGGTGAAACAAGATAAGATTCAGGAAAACACGATGAGAAGAAACAAGATCAATAGTAACTGAAGCAGAGAAGGAAGAATGCTCTATTTTAACGAAAGCTTTCTTTCAAAATTTTCTTTCTATGTACAACCTCTTTTCTCTTTTCTTTATTTTTTTAAATTTTTTATGTTTTCAAGTCTTATTTTAAAGAGAAAGAGAGAAGAGATTTTAAAAATCTCTTCTTTAAAAAATACGATTAAAAAAATAAAAAATTAAAATACACCCTTAAAATACGATTTCTTATTTGAATAGCAATTGAATAATTAATTATTCAATTATTATTACTAGTAAAACAATTGTTTTACTAATGTAGCAAGTTGTTTCTAACAATGAGTTCATTCACGAAGAGGAAATTCTGATAGAACAATTAATGTCTTAATCATTTATTTTACCGTACTGTACTGTATCTGACCTCTCAAATTTTACCGTACTGTCCGTACTTTTCTGTTAGAATTATTAAAGAATTGTCTAGTACTTTTTCCGGTCTCAAGTGTACGTATATCGCCTTTATGGGACAGCACACGGATTTTCACCGAATCAAAAATCTTAAAATAGGTTACTCAAGTTCTAAACGATCTTTTAAACCAACACTCTAAAAAGAAGTATTCTAAAAGGGACTACAAGGTTACTTAAATTATCTTATTTTAAGATCTTATTTTTAAGATTTTATTATTTATCTTTCATATCGTTTCAGGCCAAAACATCTTAATATAAGATTAAAATAAAAAGAACGTCAGTACCATGTTTTCTTTCGTTTATGAAAAACGACAAATTTTTTGCTTACTCGATCATTGTTCCACTATTTATTAATTCTGTAAAAAGATTTCGTTCATTTTAGAACTCAAAATGCATTCTACTCTGAAAAAAATGTCTGGTTAACTTAACCAGAAAGGAATGTTGAATATGCCCTTACTATTTTTTCCGGTTAAATTAACAAGAATTCTGGTTAAGTTAACTAAAATTCTAGTTGACTTAACCAAAATTCTGGTTGACTTAACCAAAATTCTGGTTGACTTAACTAATACTCTAGTTAATTTAACCAGAAAAAATAGTAAGGGCATATTTAACATTCCTTTCTGGTTAAGTTAACCAGACATTTTTTTCAGTGTAAAAATCCCTTATAGAGCCATGTCCTAAAGAAGACAAATTTTTCATAGAAGCTGTATGTTTAAAATTCTGGGAAAAGAATCACTAAAACTAACATCTAGCCGAGAAGGTTACATACGTTTCACAAATAAGTTTGATGTTAAAAATTATGTAAAAATCTGAATCACAAAAGTATATTTAGCTATATGTTAACTGAAAATTGACGAGAAGTATCACCCCTTCTTAATGCCAATAGCAGCAACGAAATTGGTTTATTAATTCCATGATCGAGTTCTATTTCCGTGCTAAATAAACACCTAAAAGCCCTGCTGGAGTATTAAAAATGAAGCAAGAACCACGAAAGATTGCCGTAAAGAGGAATTTATGCACATTCGACTATGTACTTGTGGACATTAAAAGCTCCTAAAGCGCTTTAGGCATTGGTCAACAAATCGAGAGCGAGATAAATATTAATAAAGCAATAGGCGAAAAGCAATGTTGAGGATTAATAAAGAGTAGCGCACAGTGCTGAAGTGCGGCATAAATTATGAAAATGCTTGAATGTCTTTGGGAGTGACTAAAACTGGTTGATTAAATATGGAAGAGCCTTGAAAGTAGGTTGGTTACTGTGATCGTTGGGCGTCTAATTTCTCGAAGAAGATGTCGACAAGCGTAACGAGAACGAAAAAAAGGATGGCGAATGCTGAAAGCTGCTGCAGGTGGATTAAATTCTGTGGGGAAGTGAAAAGAAACTATGAGGATGAGGATGAGAATGAGGATGAGTAGAGGAGGCAAGGTTCGACGGCAGACCGGATGATTCCCACAGCTCCCAGGTACTGGTTGGCGGCGACGACGGTGGCAGCGGCGCCGACTAACGGAACTCTTTCTACGCGATCTTGACGTCATAGCAGGCGTCGAGAAGTAAAGGCTTGGTGGTTCCGTGAGAATCACTCAACTATGCGTATTACTGGAATGCGCATAGAGATAGTCAGAGGGATTCTCTCTCGGCATTGGCAAGTTGCTTGGAAATTGCGAGACCGAGAACTATCATTAGACGAGAATCGCGAGCAATTGGCAGTTCAATCTTATCCTGTCAAACTATCGTCAGAAAACACGTGTTTATTAGTTCAATGATAACGCACTCTAACTATGAGAAGGATCAAATTATTGTATGCAAAATGCTCACAACACCTATTTTCTGATTTACTCACGAGATATTCTAAATTATTCCGGCAGGTTAAAAGATAATCGCTTTTAATTGACGCCGTTTTAATTCAAAAATTAATTTCAGCATCCAAACCTATTAGGAATGGTCTTCGCATCAAAAGAACCATATGTCACTTTATCATTCTTGAAAAAGAACGCTACACGGAAAAAAATGAATGTTTGTGGCAACCATATGTGTTAAATATGAGACAACCACATTTTGTTGTTGACACAACAACATATATGGATGTGCCAGCCATATGTATGGTTACTATATCGATATACATTGTTACTAATTTAACAACACATATGGTTGCCACAAACATTCAGTTTTTTCCGTGTATAAAAGTATTTATTTAGAAAAACAAAAGCTTTCGTTATACAAATCAACTAGTCGAGTTTATAGTTGAAAGTTTAACAATATTCTTAATATATTCTTTAACAATATTTTTTTGTGGAAAAAGATAATTGTAACAGTTAAAATTTTTGTGATAGGCATATGATGGTCAAGTGCGCAACGTTTATAGTAAAAACGTTTCAGAAAAAAATATTTTTTTAATTTCTATTCTTAATTTATACAATTTAAACAAATTTCAGGTAGTATTTTAATAAAAGTATTTATTTAATTCTAATTATTCTATAAATTAAGAATAAAAGATGGAAAAACAAAATATTTTTCTCTATCCTTTATGCTATAAACGTTGTGCACTAGATCATCTAGGCATAGGGAGGATCTTTAAATAATTTTCTAAACTAAAAATTATCTTTACAACTCTTTGGGATTAGGAATGATATTTCGACCATTCTTTGATTGGAATTAAATATTTGATGACTCTTTGGATTGGAAATGATCTTCTGATATCATTCCTTGGATTCAAAAAAGAAGTTTCGATGGTTTGGATATTTTCTTTTGACAACAAAAAACAAAAATAATCCCAACAATTTCATTAATTTAAAGATTCTGTAAATTTATTTTAATTTTCAAATTTCATTTAATTACTGTTTCTTTTAATTGCTGTTTCATTTAATTGTTGTTTTATATACTTTATACTTTTATACACATCAATCAAGCTAATTAATTGAATAATAAAAGAATAATATTCATTTGAATTTATCACTCGGTGGCACAAAAACAATGAATTGCTAATCGAAACTTGTAAAATATTTCTTAAATATTATATTAATATGTTTACAAAATGGAAGGTTGCATTGTTTTATATTAACTATTTTTAAAATCGAGAATAGTTTATAATTTAAACTTCAATTAATTTACGTATTTTAATACGATGTATTTTCAGGAAGTGGTATTCTGTCACGGTAATGATTTCGGCACTACTTTTTATCACTGAGTGTGTACATAAAGCGAAACGAAAGTAGACAATTAACTGTTTTATTGCACTACTAATGTTACAGTAGGAAAATGTTTTAAATAGATACGACTTTTCAAAAAATTTATTGTCACAATTGTTTAAAAAACATTTAAAACAATGCTTCCCTATGAGGAAACAAAATTATTTAATAAAAAACGAAATTAGCTTTAAACGTAACAACGAAATTAATATTAAAAAATCTATTTATACTTATATAATTCGGTTATAATAATCATACATCATTCTTATATTAAGACATTATCTTATATTAATAACTTGAGTTTTTTAATTTATTTTCAAAAGTCTACAAAATATGATTAAAACTTCCTCAAACTGAGAAACAACACAAACAATGCTTCCTCTATAAGGAAGCAAAAGTACGATTCTTTTTTCTGAATACGTATGTTATAATGTCAACTTCATTATAGGTAAAATTCTTTATTCTCACAGATACTGATATTTCAAAGAATGATCAACCTGACCTAGATTGAAAGTAACACAACTTTTACGATATTACAATAAACTACTCTTTCAGAAAAAGTTTATAATTTCTCGTAATCTCTGAAAAATGACATAAATGAACTGCGGCAAACTTTTGCGATATAACAATTATAGTAAAGAGCAAACACAATTCCCAGAATAATTAAACAAATTTTTAAATTTAGTAAGAAAAAAATACGTTTAAAAAAAAAACTTTTAAAAGACTCATAAAATTACTACCTTAATTATAAAGAGAGACAAGCCTTTTTATCGCCATAGTTTATATAAGCATGTTATCATCAGAATTGAATAATTTTAAGCTTCAATTTTTACAAGAGACAATAAAAATAGCTTTAATTTTCAAAATTGAACAAAACTTGTTATTTCAAATATGATAAATATTTAGCATAAATAGCTAAATATTAAGTAAATAGCTAAATATTAAATAATAAATAATAAAAAAAAATTTACTTAATGCTACAAAAACTTATAACAAAACAATAAAAGTTTTAAAAATGCAACGAGTCTAAAATAGTGTAAAGACACGAATGAGAATTGTTAAGTGAATGTTGAAACAGAAGTAAAAACTACTTGCAACTATTAGTTATAAAAAGAATCAGGTAATAAAGAATTTAAGTAAAGTAACCAAACTATTTCAAGAAATTGTAACTCGAGTAAAACTTCTTTTTATTCAATAACCCCGGTGGTAATCAAGAATTCTCTCAATCGTAGATTTTAAAAGAATTTATTAAGTATTTTCCCTGAAAGTAATTAAATTTATCGACGACAACAGCAGCAAATAGAACGAGATGTGATTTAATACCAGAATAAGCAAGAAAGAAAAAGTGTGTGTATCTTTGTTATATAAGAATCAAATTAATTCGAATAAAAGAAAATTGAAAAAAAGTAGAAAGTTAAAATAAAATTACTAACATTTGAAAACAAAATTACACACTTGGAAAATAAAACCAATATTTTGAACTTTAATCAATGTGAAATTATGTCAATTAACAATATTCGCAATTAACTATTACAATTATATGTTTAGATATTTAATCATTAAAAATATTCCATTATACATTATTTTCATAGTACTGATTTTGTTTATAACAGATTTTGTTCCAAAAGTAAACTTTTGGTACAAACTCTTAGAAGAGTTTTGATTTTATAGGATAGAGCAAAAAAATTTTTTTTTAATGATACCTAATTTTAGAAAAGAAATAATTAGGTTACAGTTGGGTTGTTATTGTCTTCACGACTTTCACTTGCACACGTAAACCTCCTTAGCATCGTTGTCGTTACAAGTCAAGAAAAATTCTTTCGCAGACCATTTTATCGAAATATAAAACGAGGAACGACATTCTATACGAATTCTATCTTCGAACTCATAAACTTATAGCAGCATGTCACGTCATCAAGAGAAAGGATTCGACTCTTCATCATTCTTCATTACAACGACAATAATCCTCGCAATAATCAGTTAACAATTGTGCCACTACAAAAATACTCGATTATTCTTAAATTACCTAATCACTTTTATTCTCACACAGAAAACGAGGTCAATTATTACAGTCGTAAAACATTTTCTTTCGAGTTTCTTGATAGAAAGAAGAGTACTTTCCAATAGTATAAATTTCATGAATACTTTTTATGGAGTCGATAAAATTCTACGACAAGGAAAAAGTCTCAAAAAATTAATAAAAAAAATTATGGAACGAATATTGTTGTACTCTTCCTCTAGCTCATTTCTAATTTTTTTGTTTCTCTTTTGTGAACAAAACAAATACTTCAAAATGTAGTGTAAATTTTGTTTCTGGTATTGGAAAATTGGAAATTTTTTAGAACTGTCTAATGTAATTGATCCTTCATACGTATATGTGGATAAAAACGAAAGAGCAGAAAAAAAGAAGCTAAACTTCTTTTAAGAAGAAAAACGGAAGCTTTTTAGACTGAGGGATAGGTATTTTTGTCGAAGAAATTGAGGTGATGCCTATTAATTAATGAGCATCCTAAAAAAGATGGGTCTGACAAATATATTTTGTACATCAAGACACCATTTTTTGCAGTGTTAAATTTGATAAATATGATGCGATGTTGATAAGACTGCAGAAAGCATCTCAAAGGTTTGAAGCATGGCGTTAGAAATCCATCGGTGAAAGTGTTTAGCTAGCATCGTGCTAAACAAGTCCACTGCATAGACCATAGATATAAAGCACATAATGCTCTTAAGGGAAGTCTTATAATTTAAAATATATGCATTTTAAATTTAAAATGTATACATTTTAAATTATAAGATATGTTATAATTTAAAATGTATACATTTTAAATTATAAGATATGTTATAACATCTTCTTTCTCACTGCTTCTCACTTTTCTGTGAGGTTTTTCGAAATTATCAACTTATGCCAAAAAATAATCTGATGCCAAAAAACATCCGCCAAGAATATCAAATTGATTACAAAATTTTCATCAATTTGATAATGTTGTCAGTTTGCTAACTGTTCTTAATTGCCAGTTAACTGTGTAGACAAATTGTTAAAAATGTCACGAATTGTAAGACGAAGAAATAATGCAGAAGAAAACAAACTAAGAAGAAACGAACTATAAGAAGAAAACAAACTAATAAGAAACGAACTATAAGAAGAAACAAACTAAGAAGAAACAGGCTAAGAAGAAACAAATTAAAAAGAAACAAAATAAGAAGAAATAAATTAAAAAGAAACAAACTAAGAAGAAACAAATTAAGAAGAAACAAACTAAGAAGAAACAAACTAAGAAGAAACAAACTAAGAAACAAACTAAGAAACAAACTAAGAAGCACACTAATTCAAATTCAAAGATTTTTCAAACTAGTAGAAGAATCTACTCGAAACAAGTATCCTAAATGAAAAATAACAGTACAAAATCTATAGATTTTATGAATATACTGTCTTATACGATTGGAGTACAAAACATCCAAGATATACGACCCTGCCGCTAACTCGTGTCCCCAGCATAAGATCTCGACTTTGAATAAAACCGGAAGTTGTTAGCAACGGCGTTCACAACCTTAAAACACGATTTCAAACCCAGCATTATCATCAAACATCCGTGAAACTGAGTTTTCGATCAAACAGGAAAGAAACAATTACTAATTTTACTAATTAAGTAAGTAAATAGTACTTCTTAAGCAAGTAAACAATATTTCTTAAGTAAGTAAATAATACTTCTTGAGTAAGTAAATAATACTTCTTGAGCAAGTAAATAATACTTCTTGAGCAAGTAAATAATACTTCTTAAGTAAATAATATTTCTTAAGTAAGTAAATAATACTAATTAAGTAAGTAATAATTAAGACAACATTGCAACGATAGTGTAATTACCGAACCAAAAATAGGCTAAACTCAGATGTAGTTTCTGAGTACATAAATAAAAGAGGTTTACAGTTTGAAAAAACCTGAAGGTGAGATATCTTAAAAATCGTTCTAAGGATGATGAATGTGAGTGTTAACACGAGTGTCTGCAGCAGATAAAGTGTAAAATGGAGCAGAGGTGAAAAAGTGAGGAGGGTATATATTCTGTGCTCAGGTGTTGTACACACACCGAGACACAACTTTAAAAGCAGTTTATCGTTAACGAGAACGTAAAAAGCACCAACTACAGCTTTTCTCTCGATCTGCCAAAAGATCAGCTTGTACACGTGCGAAATTGACGAAACAAAATGGTCCCCCCTTGAAAGCTCGTTAACACCAGAAAATCGTCAAGGGTTTAATTCTGAGCTTCGTCGGTCATTACCAACGAGACTCAGTTCACGGGGTGATTCCACGCATTTTAAAAGCTCAGCCTCAATATAATAATCTGTTTACTCACCCTTTTCTTTCAAAATCTCTAATTACGCCATTTAACGTATAATCACATTTTGAACGTATTACATTCTTATCAATAATGAGTGTATTTTCAATTCAAAATCGTACCCTCAAGGATCATGTGTGCCTAGTTGAAGTCCATAACGATAAACGAAAGACGATTTTAAAATGCATTAATTATTACTAAAATTATATTCTTTGGACATTATACATACATGTTTATTCAAAATAATCATTTCAAAAATCATTTAATAAAACATCTTAAACCAGAATAGGCCATTCAATGAATTATTTATTAATTATTTATTCAAAATAAATTTTAAACTCTTTTTACCCTATATAATATCTAAGGAACTTAAATGTGGTGACAATTCAAAAACAAAATTTCGTTGATAAAACATTGTGAACTTCAACCAGATGTGTACAATACAAAAAGACTTCTTGGTACAATAAAGAATAATGGTACAATAATCGTACGAATAATCCTATATTTTCACACCAATTGGAAACAATAGTTTTGAATTTACATACGAAAATATGTAACGTCGAAAATATGTAACGTCAAAAATATGTAATTAAAAAATTGACATAATTAAAAACCTAAAACACGTTGATGTAGATTGTAGTTTCTGAGTTTCAACTTTCATTTTGGAGCTACAAGATAGGAATATAGTCACCGAATAGAAATGTTGACAAAAATTCCAAGTTGAATGTCACGTTCGGTTGGGACATACTTTCTCGAATGGATAGACTTTTACAAAGGAGATTTAAATTTTAAGATATGCATTCAAACCAATGTACAAACTGCCTTGTACAATAAGGAGGGTAATAGATATAAATGATGTTTGAGTAGTTTTAGAACATTAAAAGATGTTTTCACCACGTGACGATGTGGTAATTACGTCAAATGACGCGTAATTTTTGTACATGGACGACCCTGTCCTATATACCCCCACCACCTCTCCTATATCTTGCTATTTTATAAAGTGGTAGTTCGATCGGTAGAGCCTACGTGCATGAAAGCAGACGCACGTGTTACATACGTTCACCGAATTGCCACAGCGTCCGTGATTTTCTCCAACCAAGAGACTGAACGGAGGTCAACCATCGACCTAGTAAAACAAGATATTCTCTGGATTTGGAATTCGTTGCACCATATTTTCAAATAAAATGCAGACAACTTCCTTGCGAATTTATACAAGAGAATTTCAACCAAAATTTCAACGACTATTTCAACGACAATTTCAAAGAAAATTTAAACGACTATTTCAACAATTTCAACCAAAATTTAAACGACTATTTCAACGACAATTTCATTTGAAAGAAATGCAATTTATTCTAGATTATCTAAATTATTGCCTTTTGGTAGTTAACGACATTTACTTAATTGAGCGATAAAAGGAAAATTTTCTTAATTCGTAAGCATAAAACTGGGCAAATATTTAAACATATGGAGGAGACGAAAGATAAGTCTAAACTAGTAAGTAGAACTTACATCTACTTTAGTACTTTAGTGTAGGTTTATAATTTAATTACGTAGACGTTATGGCCTTGAACTTACACTATCAGAAATCTGTGAAACTGGTATCGCAAGATCATAAAGTTCACCATTTTTTATGCATCCCGCTTTGTTAGGAAGACGCTAAAGACGCTCAAACTATGAAAAATGCTATACAAATTACATCACCAATTTATAGAAGAAACCTAATCGAAATAAACCAGTTATAGAAATTAGTCTCCACTTAAATTAGTCTTGGAGATGAAATTTGAAAAATTTTAAAGCCCTTGTACAAATTACCATAAAAAGTTTCCTTCCTAGTCATCAATCGAGGATAATTTTCATAAACGAAAATCAGCAAGTATGATACAGATGCTGTACCATGTAGGCAAACTTTTTTTTGCATTCTCATCAATAATGAGAGTGTATTTTAAATTGAATTTCTGGGCAGTTTTAGCTCATTATTTTCGGTGTCGTTTAATGACCATTCAATTACCATTCAATTACTATTCAATTACTATTCAATTACTATTCAGTTACTATTCAATGACCATTCAATGATCATTCAATTACTATTCAATTACTATTCAAGTACCATTCAATTACTATTCAGTTACTATTCAATTACTATTCAAATACCATTCAATTACTATTCAATTATCATTAAGTATAATCGCCCCGTGTCGAGGACTTGGATTAGAAATAACATCCTATACCAAAATGTACCAAACTAACCAGTTAAGAGTTATAGTTATAAATGTAGAATTATAAAAAAACAAAGCTTAAGAGGAAGCTTTGTTTTTCCCTTGAGAAGCAAAAGGTAACTATTTACTTAAAAAGAAAATAATTCAACTGCACGGAAAGAAAAATTTACTAAAAATTCCTGTGCTGTACCATAAAAACGATCTAAGTTTTTGGTACCGGAAAAATTACTAGACAATTCTGTAGTTTTGGCAAAAAAATGTGGGACAGCATGGTAAAAATTACGTCACTGAATAAAGTAATAAAAAATAAAATAAAATAATAAAAAATAAAATAAAAAACACTTTTATAAGTAACAGAACAGGAGTTTTTAGCAGAATTTTCTTCCCGTGTGTTTTAGTAAAAATAGGAAGCCTATAGAACTAAAGTAACTGACGAAAGAATATTAAACAAAGATCACAGCATATTAAACAAAAAACAAAGAATATTAAACAAAAAACAAAGAATATTAAACGAAAAAAAATAATGAACAAAAAACAAAGAATATTAAACGAAAAAAAAATAATTAACAAAAACAAAGAATATTAAACGAAAAAAAATAATTAACAAAAAACAAAGAATATTAAACGAAAAAAAAAAATTAACAAAAAACAAAGAATATTAAACGAAAAAAAAATAATTAACAAAAAACAAAGAATATTAATCAAAAAACAAAGAATATTATCCTGTCTAATAAAACAAATTGAAAAAGAAAGTATCTTAAGACTGTAGACTAAGACATCCTTTTAAAAACCATGATAATGGGATTATGACATTTGGCAGTAAACCTTTAGAAACATGTCAGATCTTGGAGAGGTTTGAGACTTAAGAAGCACGTGAAAAAAGGAACCATATGGATGGAGTGTTACCTGGACAAAGTGCCCTTGAGCAGCGGATTCCTGTCGTCATAATATCCCACGGAGGAAGACATCTCTTTAGGTAATCCAAACAATGGGCACGGGGCACTTAACACTAACACGACACCACTGCATCACTGGCGTGATCTGCTGACTTTCCATTCACCATGTGGACTGCGTATTATTATTACCTATATCTTACGCGTCGTTTTCCACTTTACCACTGTACCTACGCGCTGATGATAATTCACTCCCGAACAATATTCATGTAACTATACGTACACATACTTGTGCATGTCCCTAACGACTGAGTTTACTTTGCGTCGCACGCGGCAGCACGCAACCGCACACATTCACCTTTTGCAGAGTATTTAAGTTGAACTCGATTCTCGCATGATAGATCCGGCACGACCTGCTGGACAGTCAGGAGGATTAAATCCAAGTCCAAGCCAACAGCCAGTTGAACAAGAATTACTGAAGCACGACAACTATAATCACTAGTCCACGAAACCACTTATGCTTCTTTTAAGTCCACGACCACGACGACACGGACTTTCATCTTCCTCAGCTTCCTTTTATACCAAGATGTCACTTCGATCTGAAACAGACAACCAATTCATTACTTTTCTTCGTGTATTTTCTGTTTAAACTAAAGCAAAATATTTATTTCTCAAAATCATGTCATCAGTTTACGAAAACAATCATGTGATTGTATTGATAACTTTGCTGTTCTGTTGATAATGTTCATTTGGATTTGTTTATGTATTTGTAACTAATGGGATTACACAGTGTTCTACACGATTCGAGTGCATTCAATTGCCATTCTTACAACATTTTTGTTCAGTTTGTAAATATATAATTATAAAATCAGGAAGGGACCGTAATAATGCGGAAATTGACGAAGTCAAAAACGAGCGAAGGCTGATAACGAAAGAGCAGAACGTAAATGACCGGGTTGCCGAATATACGTTTATATGACGCGTCTATTAGACTAATTAATAATTGTAATAGGCTGGATATTTTATTGTAACTAGAGTAGTGACTCTTAATAAATGTACATTGCCTAAAATTGTCTGTTTTGGTAATTTATTACAATTTGTTTATGTGTTTTAACCTAATAAGTCTAATTTTGAAAACAGGAGTAGATGTTTTAGATCAGAGTTTACTTGAAAGAATCAAATTCATATTAAAAGCATCGAATTCATACCAAAAACATCAAATTCATACCAAAAACATCAAATTCATACCAAAAACATCAAATTGATGCGTCAAAAGCATCAAATTCATACCAAAAGTTTCGAACTGATGCGTCAACAGTATCAAATTCATATCAAAAGCATGGAATTGATTCGTCAAAAGCACACGGAAAAAAAGGAAAGGCTGTGGCAACCATTTATATTGATAAATACGTCCCATCCATATTATAAGGTTGACACATCCAAATATATGGTTAAACCAACCTTCCATATGGATGTACCAACTTTTGATATGGTTGTACCAACTATTGAGACAGATATGTCAACCATAGATATGGATATGTCAACCGTATGTATGGATGGGACGTATTTATCAATATAAATGGTTGCCACAACCATGCCATTTTTTCCGTGTATTAAATTCATGTCAAAAGACCTAGTTGAAGCCCACAACGTTTTATAAATGAAAGACGATTTTAAAAAGCATAAATTATTACTAAAATTATATTCTTTGGACATTATACATACTTATGCTTATTCAAAATAAATTTTAAACTTTTTATACCCTGTATGTCTAAGGAATGTAAATGTGATGACAATTCAAAAACAAAATTTCGTTGATAAAACGTTGTGGACTTCAACCAGATGTCAAAAGCATCAAATTCATCAAGATTTTGTAAACAATTTTAAACTTTTGGCACTAAGATGATACTTTTGGCATTAAGATGAAACTTCTGGCATTAAGATGATACTTCTGGCATCAACTAGTTTCATAAAAACTATGACCCCAAGTGAAACAAATTATAATTGGTCTTTTTGGTGGCATAATAGAAAGAATAAATTGTCCATATTATGTGAAAATGTACAACCATAACCATACTGTGCACAAATGTACACATATTACAATTTTGTGCACAAATGTCCATCCATACCGTATTCTTACATCTCCCAAAGAAGCTCTAATAAGTATTCTTCCAGCTTTACGTACCTTCCCAAAGATTATATTTTGCCCTATTTTTATAAAGTCGGTAAGTTAATTCTGGAACTGGTGAAGAAAACTTTACTTTTTAGTTGTTCGTAAACGAAAAAAACGTTGCAAATTTCAGTATGGATATCCATTAATATCATATTACACAAATGCAAATCCGAAACATGTATACATCCGTAACATGTATACATCCATAACAATACTTTTCCTTTTGAAAACTACATTAACAGCGTTCTGTAGATAAAAGTATCATCTCTAAAAAGTTTGCTGTATGTACAAAAAGTACGACGAACTATAATTACAATTCTTAACAATTATAATCTAATAATTCTTAGACACGTAGAAAACCTCTTTTGCAGCTTAGAGTTCTGAGGATGAGATCCTCATGCAAGTACGGAAGAAAGTGCAATTTGCAAAAATTTGCAAAGCAATTTGCAAATTTTGCAACTGGTTTTGGAAAATGGTTTTATTTTAGAAATGGTTTGTTAGGACATTTTTCATGGAAATACTTTGTCTGGATTGGACTTGAATGTATTTACTTATGTGCGAAGAGAAATCAGGAAGCAAGCGAATGTTCCTAGCCATGTTTTATCATTGTGAGTGGTTTTACGCGCCTTGCAAAACCGCCTGCCACGTGCTCTCCAGCCGAGCAAATGATTGGCAATTGGAGTTTACAATGGCGCACACCTAGTGCAACTGCCAGACAAAGAAAATTGTTTCTATTTATCAGCAATTGAATTTCTCAACCTGTAACCCTCTACATTCATTATTAATCATCAATCATTTTTATTATCAAGACCAACAGCATTGACAAACTTGTACAACGCTACTGAAAGTAATTCCTAATTAAAAGTAAAGATACATCAAACATCAAACAACACCTTATGATGTAAAAAATACACTCTTATTGATGAGAATGTAATAAACATAATCAACACCTTATGATGCAAAAAATACACTCCTATTGATGAGAATGTAATAAACATAATCAACCGAAACAAAGATAAAATTCAACAGATGTTCCTATCTAAAGTAGCATGTAACACGAATTTTGGCTGATTGTAATTCCAAACTTGGCAATTTTTAAATAAGAATTACTTTAGCTATCAAAGATTTTCGATTTTCACATCGACAAAATAGTTGTAGCTATATCAAAATTTTGCACATTTTCCACTTAACTCTTTAGGTCTTTAGGTCTTTAGGTCTTAACTCTTTAGGAAAGGAACAAGATTCTCGAACCCTGATTTAGAATCTGCAAACAAGATGAAGCTAGCCGAATCATTTTGACAGGAAAGTGGAGATTGTTCTTTTTCGTTTAAAAAGGAATCTCACCAAGAAAGAGTTAATAGAAACTCTTTCCTAAAAATGCATCTTTAGGATATGACACTCTTCCAAAAAATTAATAAACAAACAATTGGCGACAGATAATTTCTAGAAAAAAAGAAAATAAAAAAGAGAACTACAGGTGCTTAAACATTGTGGGCGGAGTGTAGTTATGAGAGATTCTACTCGTATTGGTTAACAGTTCTTGCTAGGAGTCGCTGTCAGAGTCGAAAGTCGAAAGTGTTTCATTACATGCTCACAAGGGCAAACGACCCGCTTGGCAAGTTGCTGACATTTTCAAAGTTGCATTCACCAATCCGTATTACATCCCATTACAAAAAAAGACACCCAAACCAAAAGATACCAAAAGGATTAGTAAAAAGCTTTTCCTTAAATCTACTCGAGTGTAAATAGTCTCTAAACAATAAAACAAAAAAACATCAATCAACATTTCTCTCTCGAGATTTTTACTTTGGTTAATGTTTTCAAGCTTAAAATAGTTATTTCTTTCAAATTCAATGGAACGGGCCTTACGGACACTCTCTCTTATAGATTCCAGCTTTCTAGAAAAGTCTAAATCAAAGAGAGAGTGAGTACAGGACACCATATCGCGTCCAAAACAAATGACAACAAATGGGGTTTAATGTTGGATAAGGTTAGACAAGTGTTACAATAAATGACCACTCTCTCCAACCAAGTCTGGGTATTCTATTGTTTCACAGCTATCACAATAGAAATCGGTTTCAGCCAGGCAACTAGTTCTGTGTTGAGTTTATATTGTCTGAAAACTAGGCGGGAACTTTACGTAAATATTGAGTCAAAAAGTATCTGTTAAAATAAATAAAATTAGGACTAAAGTAGAACAATATAATGATATGCGCAAGTACATCGTGTGTGTAACTAGTAAATCAACAGACTTGTGATACAGTACACGGAAAGACATTTTATATTGAAATTTAATAGCCACTTATTAAACGGAGACTATTTAGGATTTGCAGCAAAAAATAAATATAGACAATCTTCAATTGTTTTATCAATACAATTAGAATTTAATAGTGACTATATTAAAGTTCGAATATACTTTTCAA
>WNHD01003231.1:0-17405 GCA_011057455.1 Ganaspis sp. Gsp50
TAAGCTAATTTTTTTGATTAAATAAAGTTGCTTACTGAAAGTAAGCCAAAAATGAAAGTCAGACTTCATTGGGTTTAAGACTTTGTTTTTACTGTGTTGAAGAGAACATGTTACCAAAAATGGTATACATGCATTCATTGCTATGGATTTTTATATAAATGAAAGTCGTCTATTTTGAATTTCTATTGAACTGATAAGTAAACTGATAAGCTAGTCGAATCTTCCTTCCGTTTTCTATTTTTCATCTTTGTCTTTAGCAAAGTATCCCTTTCTTTTTAGCGGAAAGCTTGGCAGATTTTCCGGAACGTCGGCCGATATCTGATACAGTCAAAGGAGCAATAGAATTGGCGAATACAAATTCCTCGTGTGCAGATATGCGCGGCATGTGTGCGATGGTACGCTGATAAAATACGTAGATCGTAACTGTATGAAACTTGTGTAATATGTAAATTGACCCGTGCTGAGAGTATCCATACTGTATCGCCAGTTGGTGACTTTAAATTCCCGTAATAACCTATCGTTGTTTCTCCCAAAAATTTGAGAATATAAGGATGGACCTCCAGTTATTCATTACAATGAAAATTCAGTGTTTGGGAGCTTGATATCCCTCTTTGGATTTAGAAATCTTTCTTGGATTTAGAAATCTTTCTTGGCACATTTACAGACATTTTCTTCTTCAATTTTAATACATATGCCAGATGGAACAGAGGTAGTAAAGCACAACATGTACCCTGGGGACCTAATGAAATAATTTTGGCGTCAACACCATGCGTAGATCGCAGTGGGAGGGTAGTTATAGGTTTATTACGCAGTGTCGATAAACAGAGACAGGTCGTGCACCCTTAGAGTATAGCTCATACGTGCAATTTGAGTGTCTGTAATTGTGCTATCCATCGCTGTGAGCAGATGGGCTATGGCGTTTGATTCGCCCAATTGATCCCAGCGGGTGGCCCCACCACAAAGGCTAAAGTGAACTCTACTTGGAGGGTTGCTTATTTTTGCAACTTGACTCCCAACTATCGACATCCTTAAACGAATCTTAATGGTCACGGGGGAGTAAAGACCTGCCTCACTATTGAAATTCTAATGTCAACTTGTTACTATCTCTCGTTCTGTTATTCAGAACCTGCTATTACGCATTTTAACATATGTCGTTTTCAGTAAATTGTCGAATATATACTTCTAGCAATAGGTAATTCTTGTTATGGTGAATTCGTGTGTAAAGCAACATTTATTTAAATTGAGTCTCCAAATATAGAACAGACGCATGGCACAAGACATAGCATAGGACGCGGAGGACATAATATTTTTGTATCATCAGGGTTTACAAGACTAATGTGGAAGTTGAGACCAATAATTAAATTAGAGAAATATATTTTCTACCCCAGATTAAGATAATATGTTTGTGGTCTCAATAAGCAATTAACGCCAAGTCAAAGCGAGTTGCGCAAATTATTGGCGATTACACGTGCCATTAGAGACCGCTAAGGGAGGCGGAATCGTCTAATTTACGCAAATTGCGAATCCGTTCTCTCTCCCTCTCTCATTCTCTCGTGTGTACATATAGCTGAGAGGTTTCTCTATACGCGTTCGAGGTGTTATATGCAGGCTCAGGCTGCGATCCAATGCACTAATGTCGCAATTGGGCCGCAAACCTAGACTAAGATCTAATAAAGCGACAAATCAGTCTAATGGCTGTACTTGCGTGCGATTTCACGTGAATGCATACACTTCACTGACACGAACAAACGGATGCGGGCATAATGCGGTTCGATGCTGATTACGCAAACCAATATATTGCTTCATTCCTACTCAATACACACGTACTTCATTTCACGCGGAATCAACAAATAAGTCAATTTCTCACGTTTTATTAACAACATTAACTATAGTCAAATTTATTCGAATGTTCTAGAGTGTACAGTGTATACGTGACAAAATGTTTGTTTTTGCATTAAATCTAACTGTACGTAATGTATGTCACTTTCTATAGTTGATATAAAACTTAAAGGAAAAATATTCCTAATTTTAATGCTTTATTCAAAGATATTATTTGCAATTCTCAATTTTCTAATAGTTACCCACATAGTACAATTTATTGCCTCAATATTGCCACAATGTTGCCGCGAATACTTGCAATATTGCGACGGAACATTAAGTCAACATTGCTGCAATGTTGAAATGTCCGCCATTCGGCAATATTGCAAAATAATATTGAGGTGATATTCCAATGTAATATATTGGCAGTATCTCATAGTAATATTGCTGCAATATTGTAGTGTAATATTGGCAATATTCCATAGTAATGTTGCTGCAATGTTGTTGCAATATTTTGCCAAATATTCGACTAGTATAAAAATTATTTTACTTAGCTCAAAGCAATATTGCCACAATGTTAAAGGAATATTGCATTGTAATTTTGCTGCATTATTAACGCAATGTTGCAGCAATATTTCTTTAAATAGGTATAAAAGTTGTTATGCGATGCGAATATTTGGTAGAATATTGCCACACTATTGCAGCAAGATTACTATGCAATATTACCTCAATATTATTTCGCAATATTGCCGAATGGCGGACATTTCAACATTGCAGCAATATTGCCTCAATGTTCCGTCGCAATATTGCAAGTATTCACTGCAAAATTGAGGCAATATTGTGTCAATAAATTGTGTTATGTGGGATAAGTATGGTATCTATAATTTTGATATACATTTAAATTAATAACAAATGCACTTTTACAACAAACAAGTAGAGCTCACTTTGAAATTAATGAAACTAACGCATTGTAATTTTAAAGTGCGTTTAGAACTGGTACATTAAATTATTCACACGAACTGCATTGTAGTAACATACATCGATTTATCGTGTACTTAATTATCAGTGTTATGTGATTTATTTAGTTCTGTATTCAATTGTAAATTCCATTTAATTTTCAATGATACGAAATTTGCAAAGTTTACTGGTTTAAATATAATACATAAAGCTTTAATTAACTATGGTATGCTATCTTACACTGAATTTACCCTACATTTTATAGATATACATAAAAATATAATATATCCAGGATTCTAAATAATAATCTAGGGATCTACCTTTATCTTTCTTTTCTTTTTTATCTTCTTTTCTGAAGTTGTTTTTAAAAAATAATGAATTAAACCTCCATGACACACTTGAAAGTTTCCCGAGATGATTCCTGAAGTTTCAAAGAAATATTTTTTTTAGTTTAAGCGCATGTAGTTTCACAATAATACTTACGCTTAAATTAAAAATTATAGTGCTTTGAAATTTCAATAACCAAGTTAGGTAACCTAGAAGTATACCATGAATGTTGAATTAATTCTTATTCTGTAAAAACAACTTCAGGAGAAAAGAAAGATAAAAGTAGATCCCTAGATTATGCCCAGAATGTTAGATTTGACCTTAATTTAAAGAATCATTAATTTCACTTTAATATATATGTAAAGAAAATCATGTATAGTTAGTTGCATTGAATATAAACAAGTTTTTGTTAATTTTTTATTTTTTAAAAAAGTCACAAACGATTTGGTTAAAAATAAAGAGGAGATTTTATTCAAAAGGAAATGTGTGGGATCTAGGAAGTGCAATAAATCTTTGTATCCTACATTCGTGGATATTGTTCGACTGTTACGTTCGTGATTCTCCTTTCCGACGGGACGTTGGTAAATTAATTGAAGCGTATTTATGCGAACATTATGCGACAGGGAGCCGGGATAAGACTTTTGCTAGTACGGCTAATTGAAACGCCACTGTCAAACAGATAAGCTCGATTGCTACGGAGAGTTATGAGATAATATTATGAAGCACCGTACGTCAGATACAAATTAATTTCAACCATCTCTCCAATGCACAGATTCAAAACACGATGGATTGGTTATATATGCAAGTGAAAATTTCAACCGATGTCCAATTTCCTATCGCTGATTTTATGATTCGATTATCGACCATATTCTTTCGACATTCATTCCCTTGTTTGTTTGCTAAACGATCCAGATAAAACCAACACACCGCTTGTTGGATTCAAAATTTCAATGGTCGGTCAAATCTACCCAGTATATAAAAAAGGGAAATTTAAATGATAAAAGAAGAAAAGTGATTAAAAGTGATATCAAAGTAATTATAACTATTTAGGACTTTAATATAACAATATACAAAATAAGAAATGCAATACATAAAATTTAGGAATAAATGAATCGAGGGGGTATTTACTAGCTGAAAGAGTGTACACGCTATTACACATGTAATAGTGTGTAATATTCATAACTTCGCAACTATTACACTATTACACGTATTACAAGCTATTACACGAGGGGTGTACACTCCAATACCAGAGTGAATACCCCCTCGAAATGAATGTTAAGTAAATAAATGCAAACGTTTTTTTGTGCATGCCTGATATTTATGAACAACATTTAGTTTCATTTCACGTTTCTAATATATAAATATTTCTAAGACGTTGGAATATGATTTGTGTTTACCAGTCGCGAGAGAGCAAAGTACTTGTAATAAATTGCAAATGCAACATTTTTCTCAGAACTTCAAAGGAATACGAATGTACTTTGAGTATAGTGAACTACTGCGTGACTTGACAAAGAGAAATGTTGGATAGCCGTTTGGGAATAAAAAAGCTACTCAGCGTCCTGTTAACTGTGGTTACTTCTTTACCCTCAAGAAGTGCTCTGATCTGCCCTATCGACATCTGCAAGTCGAGAGTACTAGGGGGGTTGCGTGCTAAGTATGCTGAACTTAATCGCACTAAGTGGCAAATACAAGTCTATAAAGTTTTTTTTTTAAATATATCTAGAAAATGATTAAAATTGTACAGCATTTTGAATGCAATTAAAAAATTACTAATCAACAAAATTATCACTAGAAAATGATTAAAATTGTACAGCATTTTGAATGCAATTAAAAAATTACTAATCAACAAAATTATCACTGGGAAAATCAAATTTGTTGCTGATCTCAGAATTGAGCGCCCTTTGGATTAGATGAAAAAGGTTTGTAGTAAATTTGTCATCTCATGATTGCCCGAATTAAAGTTTCAATGACTGGATCATATGTAATTTAAGTAAAAATATCAAACTCACGATCTTAAACGGAGTTTATAAGTAACAATAATTTGGGAAAAATAGCTTTGAAAACACATTGGACCACCGAAGGATAAAACGCCTTCGTATCCCCTAGAGGACGATTGCTTAGGTATATTATAGGAATGTTACGTATTCTGATGTCTTGAATTTAAAAGTTTTGAAGAGGGAAAATAGAGTCAACACAGATAATCCCTTGTCCTAGGGGAAAACCTTTCCAAATTTTTTATTCAAAATTTCGGATTATGTTTGAAGATCTACGTCTGTTGTATAAGTTGAGATTAACAACAGATATAGAAAAATGTTTTCAGAGACTATAATTATAATCGGTTACAAATAGAGCACCTTATACAATAATTTTTGTTGTTTGAATTCTAAAAACACTTTTAAAAATGTTTAGTAATATTTTTGTACTTTTAATATTATTACTTTTAAATAATATTGATATAAAATGTTGATATAAAATTAGTAAACTCCTACTAATCGAGATTTAAAAGTGTAATAGGCAAATTCTAGTTTTAAATTTATAGAATCTAATTTTATCTATTTTGCGGTAGCCCTATTTTGAATAGAGTTTTTTGAACGCTTTTAAAGAATCTCGTCATCCATAAATCAGATGGCCACAAATGTATAGTTACTGTGATGACCGCGACTAAAACCCAATTTTAGTAGTCCTTTTTCGCATAAGTCCTAGTAGGGCGTATTTTTACGTGAAATATAATGGACCCATCGACGTAAGGTCGTAGGACATTACGAAATTTTGGAGCAGAAACAGTCAAAATCCTCTCTCACTTATCTGGACTTAAGTCTACTTTAAGGTTTAAGTCTTTTTGTTAAGAAAGAGCTTTGGAATTTTACTGTCCATTTCACACTGGGATTTTCGTTCTTTAGTAATAAGCTTGTGAAACAGGTGCATCTTTTTAATTTTTTAACATCAAGAACTTGATAAACAACAAATATTTATTAAAATAAAAACTGTTTCTAAATTCCTTGGAGTAATATCTCGCTCGTATGAATTGAACATTAATTTAACTTAGAAAAAGTTTTAAAGAAAGTTTAAAACACAAATTATAACTTTACCTTAACGTAAGTTTAAATGTCGGGTAAAAACGTGAGTGGCGCCTAGGTTTACAATAAGCTCAGACACCCCCGGTGCATCGTCTGGGATACCCGTGAAAATGAGCCTCAGGTATACACATAACTTCTCCTCGGTGATGTGTACAGTAGAATCTATGATCCGTTTTCCATTTTATGTCACGTGCGTGCCAGGTAGATGGCTTTTGGCTCAAGTATGCATGTTTTTTTCTGTTCTATGAACATTTCCAAGATGCTACAGAAACAGTTAAAAAGGGTCTAAATTATGACACGGTCACATTTCCAGTTCAATTTATTATCTTGGTTAGTTAATGGTTTTGGTCCCTTTATATTTTACAAAAAATACAAGAGGAAACAGATCTTGATTTTAGATTTTTTAACATGATGCATAATTCTTTTTCTTAATCATAATTCAGCACAACTTTACAAATTAATGTTTATTTACAATAAAGTATAATTTTGTTAATTTCAAATCTTTACATATCGTCACTTTGAGATTACTGTATAATTAAATGCATCAGCAAAAGATTCCAAAATTTATAAAAGCCGTTCAATAATATAAATTATGTGTATTAACTTATTAGAGAAATTGTAATTTTATCGCAAGCAAATGCATTCAATTTTAAAGATTTAATTTATGGAGTTTATGTTTGGTATTTAAAAAATCGCGCGATTGATATCCAGAACTTGAAATGTATTGACTAATGTAATTTTTGAAACATCAGATTATCCCAGACAAAAAGTGAATGGAATAGAGATTAGCTACTGGTGATTTAAAGATTGAAGTGCAGATAGAAAATCAGTTGAGAATCATCAAAAAGACAGTGGTCATCGAACACGTGTCATCTGAATAGGATATCGCAAAGACAAGCGAAGGCGAGTAATAATACCACTCCTTGTGAATAGATAAGGCCGATCTGCAGATGGTATTTAGTAAAGTCCAATTTTCAACAAATCAGGAAAAAAGTTCAGTACTTATCTACGACACGCCCCGGCATGATTTGAACTCCACCTTGTTCTTGCTTCTCAATATCTTATGAGACGGGACCACCAGATAAGTGTACATTTCGAGATCATCTTCCCCCGATATGACATGCTTCGAACTTCTATTGACTACCGGAGAATTCTTATACCGCTCCTCAGCTACTTCAGACATAAAAAATAGCATCTCGTTTATAATCCTTTGCTTGACAATCTTTCATGATTGTCATTGATAAATAATGATTATTGATCCCTTTGCTGTCGAAATCGCTGTGTCAATTAAAACATTTTTACAATAACCTTTATCGTTTTTGTTTAGAAGCATATGCTATTGAACAATTAACTAAAACTTACTGCCTAAATTAAGTTTTAGTTAGTAGCCTAATTTCCTTATGGTATGTTTTCGCTAGCATTCCTAAGTCCCTATAAGTACTCATAAAAATGTTGATGTATCGAAATAATATCGACTTGCAAGAATTTGGCGTTTCATTTAAATCGATCTCTGATTTTTGTTACTTAAATCAAAAAGTTCTTTTAACCTGTTATCTAACGTTTAATTAAGTACAAGAAGTAAAACAAAGTAGATACAAGTTTTTCACAAGCAGTAAAATAGTCACGCAGCATTAGCTCAACAAGATATCACGCATTTTGTACAGTTCTTAAATAACCGAGGGACAGACACGCTGTCAGAGCCTCTCACTAAAGCGGCATGTTTCTAGGCCTAAATGTCTCCAGACTTTCTAAGTGGAATCTTTTCTCCGTTTAGATTTTAGAACAACAGACTTTACTCACTAAATTGAGGGACAGAATTTAAAGTTTCCCTCCGATTGTCTGGCACTAGTCCTGGCGCCAGTTGGACTAAGATTTAGACAATCGTAAACATAGATATTCTTAATGTACTACTATCTTTATTTGTAAACTATCTAAAATACATTGGTGGATTTATCTATTTTGCTCATAATGTTCTATATTATGTAAACATATTGTACAGCTGATTATGCGCATCATTACGAGTAAAAAGATTCTAATCATTATTCATGAACTATTGCAGCTAATTAGCTATTTAAATTAACTACTAAGTGAAATTATTGTTACAGTTTAGAATCTAAATGAAACGATATAAATTATTGGTTTTATATAATTCACTTTTTCAAATGTTAGGGACAGATTGAAGAAAAAGGTAGATGAATAACAATTTTATTAAATTGTTTAAAATATTTATCTTTATTATTTTCTAACAGAAATTGTTTTCATTCAGAAAGACTTTAAGAGAAATATTTATGGCATTATTAGAATTCTTTTGAATTCAGGTGAGAAACTCTAATAGTTTATGGATTCCTGTAGTTAGGCTTACGGAAATTTTGAAAATGTCAGAGATTTTTGTGTTTCCAGATTATTTTAACAATTCTTTTGTCATGCAATTTTTTGCCCCATTAGTTGTTTAGACATTTTAGTAAATGAGTTCTAAAAACGTCAATTTTTCAAAACGATGAATACTTAAGCCAGTGGGTAAAATGTCTCTACTAAGTCATTTAGGATCGTGCGCTCAATACGTCATGCGAAAGACAGGGAACAGAGTTGCCACTTTAAAATCGATGAATGTCCGTAAATACAAGAAAATTTGTACTCAAAATGATGAAATTATATTTTTAGATAGCAGCACTACGAATTAGTCTGAAACTATATTTTCAACCAATAGAACTTTCACAGTTAATTTTAAGATTCAAAACAGAAAGATTTTCATACAAGCTTAATAATCTGTACATAAGTTATTATTTATTTTTAATACTCGTATGTGCAAGTTATACATAACCTAATAATAACGTGAATCAACACAAGGAACAGGAATTCAGACCGCACGAAAATTCAAAATAACGTATTTCACCATACCAAGACCATTTCATTTCATCATACTTTTACATTATAATTAATGTTTCGTGCATTTTAAAGTTACAAGAAATATGAAATTTAAATTTTCTCGCGGTCCGTATTCCTGTTCCTTGTGTTGATTAAAGTTATGTTTCTTGGCCATAGACATATAATGCTATAGTTTCAAGTGATAGCACAGAAGTATTTTAAATAAATAAACTATTGTTCAGTTCTAGTACTTGAAATACTTTCCTCCAACAAAGCATTTTCGACTATTTTATTGGGAAAATGTACACGGAAAGAAATATCTAGCTATTCCAGCCTAAAGCGTCCCGTACTATTGTCGCATCTCCACTCTCATACTAATAAAGTAAGCCCGCATCCTCTTTTAGCGTGAGCCCACTCTATTTTAGGATGAGCTCATGCTTTAATAGCATGCGCGCTGATTATAGGTATTAGTATGAGAGTGGGGATGCAATAAAGATACTGGTCCGCTTCATGCTAGAAAAGCTAGATCTTTCTCTCCGTGTATATATTAAAAAATGTTTACTCTCCAAGTGACAAGGGTCCAAAGATTTCTGATGAAAGGAGAAGTGTGGTAATGCGTAGTTTCGTATTTTTTTTTGTAAAACAGAAAGTAAAAGATGAAAAGTTTACAAATGGCCTAACTCTCTAAACCCGAAAAAACGAATTTATTTAAATAATTATTTTTAACTTTAAAGTGATTTTAACTTATTTAACACTTAGAAAACAAACATAATTCTATTGCTATTAATTTTAATATTTGCCAAAGAAACTTGTGTACTAATCACTGACTAGTAATTTTCTAAAATGTTTTCTTATTTACAAAACATGCATGGTTTTTGAGTAACAAAGACTAAGGGGCTGTTCATAAACTACGTCACGCTATTTTTCACATTTTTTCCACACCCCCCCCCTGTCGTCACAACCTTCCCATGTATTAGCGCCATTTTTTCTACAGATCATTACGTTCAGCAAATTTGCCCCCCCCCCCCCTCCCCTCGAAAGCGTGACGTAGTTTATGGACGGCCCCTAAGAGAATTACTGTAACTGAAGATTCGCATACAAATTTGTTTAATGACACTTAAAATGAAGTTCCTTAGGATTCCTTTTGTCTTAGAGGTATTATATAGATGAACAAGCCGCTCGAAAGATATTAATAAAATTTAAATAAAAAATTATGTCACCTTCGCAAATGTGTTAAAAAATGGATAAAATAGTTGGAGCGAAAAATCAGTTTGACGAAAAATAAAGTTGACAGAATCCTTTTGAGTATGAAGGCATGTTCGCATGATCACCCCTTCGTTGAAAATATCCAAAGAGGCACTTTTCCTTTCTTATGATCAAAATCTATCGATTATCTTTGCTTTGAATCGTCTTTTTAGCTAGCAAATGTGCAGCTTTTTGTCATCATTCACAATGAGCTCTGTTCACTTTGCCATGGGGGCAGTATAAGTGTTTCGCGACATTTTCCCAGTGAAGAGGCGAAAATAAAGAATGAAGAGATTGAAAAGTTGGGAAGAGGGGAAAAGAATCTGCGGGGAGACTAGAAGCTCATGCACTGTTCTCTTATCATATTGGCATCGACATACCGTGAAAGATTTTTTTCTAAGGTGGATACACTCAGGTACACCTACTTCTACAGTTTTCCTCCGTGCTTACTGCATCTTTTCTCCAATAGGTACTTAGGATTCATCAAGATAACTCATGGCTTTGTGCTCACGTGCATTGTGCCTACTTCTGTGGTGGACCCTTATGTTTTGGGTTTCTTCTGACCTCTCGAATTTGAAAAACGATGCTTTCAGTATTCGTCTTTCTCCTGTCTTTACATGTAAGTTATAGTAAATGGAAAATCAGCTTTTGATATAGAAGAGGTACATACTTAGAAAAAAGTAAATAAGTTGTGAACATACTATTTTCGGAATGTCATTTGTATAAAGGACAAAAACTGTATACATGTATTTATATATTATATTTACTAAGGTTTATATATACGTATAGTTTGACCTTGATTGGCTGTAGGGTAAAGCATCGAAGTAAAATGCAATAAAATTAAAACAAATTTTTTTTAATAATACTTTTTATACATTTTCGTTTAAGATATGATTCATTTTTTTGATAATTGAACGTTTCTTTCTTTTGCTATATTTAAGGAAGAAAAGTTCGTAATTTGAGCTATAGGTTTTTAAAAATAAATTAAAATATATTTTTAAAAGAAAATAGTGGTGACAGTGATTACAAATCATTTAATATGGCCGGTTCTCGTGACTTCCTCCTTATCGACTACCGACATGCAAATTCCAGAGATGTGGATATTGCGATACATCTCGTGAGAACACGTAAGAACGAGCTGAGTAAGTCAGAGGATTACGAAGATTTATGTTTGTCCAAAGACTTTCGAATAAAAATCTTCCCATAATAAAAACACAAATCAAATCGATAAATTACAAGGAAAAACGTAAGATCTTGAGTTTTTTGTTATTATAAATTTTTACTTACGCATTTTAATTTTTTATAATGAATAATCATGCATCTGCGAAACGTGCGTTATGATTTTAATCGAGTTAAAAGAATTAGCTTGAGGAGGTAGCTTACTTAAGAAGTTTATCTTAACTAAACTATGTTTGGCTATGTTTAATTTATCTAAAAACCATGTGTGCAGTACACATAGGCCTTTTTTTGTAATGTTAACGTCTCCTCTAATAGTTTTTTTCATCAGTAATATTACTCACAATGTTTTTTCTTGTAAGAAATTTTTGACGCACTTTAGTTCAACTTTTTTTATTTCGACTCCTGATAAATTTAGAAATGCTTTGTCAGGTGTTTATGACTTCGAACGATTACAGTGATTTAAATGAAGTGCTATAGACGATAATGCTGGAATTGAGAAATATTTTGTGTATTAATTTGAGAGCTGAAGACGCGATTTGGATGTGCTGCCGTCGGTGCATTAAAATAATCACAGGCCACCAAATAGCTGCCTATAACCATACCTTTTCCGGACCGCTCGTTTTTCGTCTTTTATATATCGGTACTTGGAGCAAATTAACGTCGAACACGTTCCTGACACGCGTCTCTATAATCAAACTACCTACTCGAGCGTCAAATTATTTTTGGTTGGTCCATAGTTCAAAAGTATTTTTAAGTGGCCCTGACTCTGCAAGAATAAATTCATTTTTATAAGCTTCCTAAACACCATACTGTTTTTTCTATTCTTTTTTTTCCCCATTCTTGCTCAAGACGGTCAACATGAGCTATTCCTTTCTTTGCTATATATATGATTATCGAGCAGATTATCAAAAGGATCCATGTCCAAGATCTGACTTTTTAAATCCTTATGTAGATATATTATCTTAAACGGTGACAGACATGTATTACTATTGAAGTAAATTGGATATTTTGTGCTGTGACTGATTTTGAACAAATTGTCTGATATTGGGTTTTACGCATTTTTTCAAAATTCAGTTTACAAATTATTCATTTAACCGAATGGCAAATTTAAAAATTAAATCATTGAAGTCATCTTATTAAAGTGCGTTTAAGGTACCTTTTCTCGTGAAGCGTCACATTTATTGATTAGGTACATTCAGCGTGCGAGATGTTTTTAAACTTCTCGAATTAATATTTGTGGTTTGACTGGTATACTGGTCAATCAGAAAATGATAATTTGAGAGACTATGTAAAGTGAAGTTATTTTCTAAATTGATTTAGTCCTTTAAGATATATTAGCCTCATGGAATTGTCAGCCGAAATTTAACGGTACTGCTAAAATAGGTTTCATGCAAATATAATATGCAATATTGAATAACAATGTCTATTATTTAATGTTCTCCAGTCTTTTCTCTATAAATAAAAAGCTCTGTTTTGATTATTGTTTCATTTAAATAAAAAATAAAGTAACACTTATCTTATTTCTTTAATATTTCTTCCATTTTCTCTCGTAAAAATTTTTAAAATATGATTTGATTTTAATCAATGATGGCTTATCTTATCAAGAAAAAGATTGCCTATAACTTCACCGTTTTGATTTTTTTTTTTTAAATTGTGTTGATAATATAATAATTTGTTTATGAAAATCTATGTAATTTTCTTAAAACAAATATCTATATTTTCAAAACGGTAGTGTTTTTCAAAAACCCAACACGGTGAAGTTTTAGACAGTCTTCTTTTTTATAAAATAAGTTATTATTTATTAAAATCAAACCATTTGTGACGCTCCACGAGAGAAGGGACCTTATATTAAGAGCGAATAAGGTTCCTTCTCTCGTGGAGCGTCACATTTTTAAAACATTCTCACGAGCAATAGAAGAGGAAATATTAAAGAAAGTTAAATGTTTCTTTTTTTTTCATTTAAATGAAAAAATAATAAACAAAGTGGAGTTTCTTATTTAGATAAAAGACTGGAGAACACTAAATAATAAAAATTGTTGTTCAATATTGCATATTTATTGCGTAAAACCTATTTTAGCAGTACCATTAGATTTTGCCTGACATCTACGCGACTAATATATACCTTAATAAGCTAAATGGGTTTTTTTTTTAAAATAATGTCAGACAAAAAGCTTTTTTTCATAATTTATTTCTTTTGATAGAAATATATGTCGGCTGCCAAGATTGGCTCTATACGCAGCCCACAAACAATTGAACAAATTTCAAAGCCTTAACCCCTGCATTCTAAAAAAAAACGAAGTAACTGCGATTTATACGACCAATTGAACTTGAGAGGACGAAATACGCAAATATCTAGCACATGACCAAAAATTATAATTTTTGAAATTTAAATGCGCTTTATGTCTTTTATACAACGAAAAAACGCATATACGTGACATTGTCACTTTTACACTTTCTGTTTAATATTCTTTCATGCATCTCATTTAAACCGTGTTTTATTGGTTTTTTAAATTATTTACGTAAAGATAATTTCTTTTTAAACAAGATTTTATTTTTAAGAGGGATATTCTTTTCATTTGAATTCCTTTAGAAAATAGAACGCCTGGGGTTAGCTGCAATGAGAAAGCAAAGAGAAACTTATTATTGCTGCAAATATTTGAGTTTCTAAGGATGTTTTGGCGAAAAAAGGGAAAATATTCTACATGGAATTCCCAAGAGGAAGAATTTTTTCCTTACATTACTTTTTCTTTTATTTTTCACGAGCAATTCTTGTTCCTCTGTGGTTCGCGCAGCTATACTGGCTTCCGGCAAACCTACATATTTACTTTCCCAGACGTCGTTTCTGTACTCGAGACTCTGTTATCACTAGTTTGTTATTTTTAAAAAAAATACATTTTGTTCCACAGGACAAATAACTTTTTAAAACTTTTAAATTATATATCAATTGGCTAAGTTGATAATTAACTTTATTTAAAGTTCTCTTTTAATAAGAAATGTTAATTTGAAAATATTATAAATAAAATAAAATTTTGGATCTTAATTATAAGTGTATTATATATTTAATTGACTACCATAACATTCAGGACAAAATGTTTTTAAGAAAGGTATATATTTGTCAACTATAAATAGATAGCATTTTGCTTTTAAGCGTATGTATTATTATATTTATTAAGCGTATTCACTAATTGCGAGTGTGTTTAAACTGTTCACGAATAAGATAACCGCATTAGACAAACATTGGCTCATGTGCAATTTAAAAATTTTAAATGAGCACCAGCGCGATCATTCGCTGCTATACTTTTTACTTATACTATCCGATTTTTTGCGCATACACTAAAAGAAAATATTAAAGAAATTTCAATAAACACATTGTACATTTTAATATAATAGTAACGATTTAGGGAAAACAGTAAAAAATGAGAAAAATTAGTATAAAAATACGAAACGTTAGAAAAGAAATTTCAAGCTTTAGTAATTATATTAAAAACATCAACACAATTATATTGATGTTTCTAATATAATTACTAAAGCTTGAAAATTGCTTTTCTAACGTTTAATATTTTTATACTAATTTTTCTCATTTTTTACCGTTTTCCCTAAATCGTTACTATTATATTAAAATGTGCAATGTGTTTATTCAAATTTCTTAAATATTTTCTTTCAGTGTATTCCAACATAAATACAGATGTGTTATTAAACATTAAAAGCCTGTACTATATACATTATGTTGAAGGTTAGTATTAAATTAATTTTCTTTATTATTATTATTCTTATTCATTACATGCTTATTATGAAATTTATCAATTTCTTATATGTATAAATATTTTTGTGCCGTACTTTTCATCATCTCTTTATTATCAGGACTATTGTGCCTGTTGACAGGTCACGGAATTTTTGTGCTGTAGATAAAATGTGGAAATAGCACCCAATTCCTATTTATTTACACACGCGACATCCCTAAATCATCATAAATTGACATTAAAAATTTTTTTGTATTCATAACTGCGTCTCTTTACTATTCTTTAAAGCTCTAGACTTCCATCAAAATTAACTTAATGGACGAGCCAGATTTTTCTGTATATTCTATTTAAAAACAAATGAATTTCCGTTACCCTGATAGGTAAAATAATAAAATTTGTCTATTTATAAAAAAAGTTACAAGAATATAAAGCTTTGAAGACAAAATCACGGAAACACCAAACCCTGTTCAGGAGAAGAAAATTGCTAAAAGAGATCATTTACAAAGAAGAGAAAGAGAGAAAAAGACAGAAGAAATTGAAGAAGGGTTTTTCGTGGAAGGGGGTGAACAAGAGCGGTAAAAATGAATCGATAGGCGGAGTTTTTCGTGACGCACCGCGAGGAGGCGCTGAGGGTGGGGAGAGCAATAGGCGGAGTCAGGCTGATTTAGGGCCGCCATTTTGTGACAATGGACGAGAGGGGGTATGCCTATCTGATTGGCTGATCTACGGACTTCTCTCGTCGTGGACAAGCTTCTACAGATTGTTCGGTTGTACTCCGCCGGTATTCTCCAGCCACCCGGCAACTCGGCAACGCCGCTACCTCACCCCACTCTTTCAATTCCATCTCCCCTTTCAACCCCCACTCACCCTCCAAACCCCCTACCATTCAAAACTTCGTTCTGTGTGACGCTTTTCATGTACTGCACACATTTGTCTCAGAATCCCAGGATTCTTCTTAAAGTTGTTGTTAAGAATGCTTTTTATTCAAGAAAATGGGATGGGAGAACTTAAATTTTACACAACATTAACTCGTGTTTGATTTCAAAATAAACGCTTCCTTCTATGGAGAGTCCGTAAAATTTGATAAGAGATCAAGTTATGCGAGATAAAATACTAGTATCGCAATATGCAGAAAAATGAAGCTAATGTTTTAAAATGCATTTTAGTAATTTGAAAATTACTAAATGTATTTTAGTTTATTTGAAAATATATTACTTCCTAAATTAGAAAAAGCAATTTGTTCGAGATTTTTTCTAACATTCTAATGCATCAATATTTTTCTACAGCAAGTCATTTGATATTTAAATATATACCCTTTACTTTTTTTAAGTACTCGAAAAACCACGTCTTATTTGCGAAGGAGGTGGAAATAGCGCTCTTAGTGATGCAAAGGGAAAACATTAAGAGTTTACTTTACTGCAATTGCTATGATCTAGCCTTCTCCGCGCATGCTCATTAGGCCACCTTAAACCCCTCACTTAGGTCAACATTGGGTGTTCCAATAGTTCTTTTTTAGTTCATAGGTTGTTACATTTATACCCTTTCAGGGTTTTTACATCTCAAAAGTACCTGAATATTATTAATTCCCTTCCGCATGCTGGAAAAAACCCCAGGTTAATGGGCGCGAACCTCACATCGTGAACTCCACGCCAGCCTTATAATCAACCAATACCAAGATTTCTTTTTTGAAAAAACGATGTATTGAAATGCGCGTCTAGTGAATGTCTTCACAAAAAGAAAAAATATATATGTAACACGATCTAAAGAAAAGGACCTTACAAGCATTTGAAATTAGGTTATGTTTGCTGACAGTTTTAACTTAATTAATGATTCCCTTCTAATAATTTGCAGACGAAAACAGTTTTTCTCGACAGTATACAAAAAAGCTATTCAAGAAAAACTTTTTTTCGTTGCAAATAATTAAAAAGAAAGCATTAATTAAGTTAAAACTGTCAACAAATATAACCTAATTTCAAATACTTCTAAGGTCCCTTTCTTCAGATCGCGTCACATATATATTTTAGCTACGGATCAACAATAAAGAAGTTTCCATTATTTAAATCGGATCTCTGGCAGTCTTAAATTCTATTTAAACACAATTTTTTTGGAAAAAATAAATACCTGCCTACAAACCTTAAATATCATGATTACCATCATTCATCATCATTCTGATGATTGTAAAATAACTGTTTAAAAT
>WNHD01003232.1:0-13737 GCA_011057455.1 Ganaspis sp. Gsp50
AAAACAATCCATAGAAAATGTTGATCTAATGAAATTTATAAAAGTTATGTCAGTTTTTGTAAGTGGTACATATATGTACCAGAGGCGTGAAAGGGTTAAGAGCATTAATGAAAAAACTTTTATTTTTTCAAAAGTAATTCAAATTCATACCTGTTCTTACAAAATATTAAAAAATGACGTTTTTTGTTACATATATATATACACACACACACACACACACACACAACTGCAAAATATAATTGAAATTTTTCTATTTTTCTCATGGAGATCATGGGAAACTCATTGAATGAAAGGAAATCAATTTTGTAATTTTAAACTACTAACTAACGTTTTTAAAATTTTTGAATATTACTATGTTATTCCTATTTTTCTTCATTTCAAAATCCTCTTTTTATGGAAGAAAATCCCCTTTTTTAAAATTACAAATTCCCTTTTGCACCTAAAATTGAACGAAAGAACGACTGTAATCCTTACAAAATGTTTCTTTGATATGATTGAATAAGTGATTTGATTGATTTATTTAAATCAAACTAATATTTGATTAATTCTACTTAGAAAAAACAATTTAATTTGATCCATATTAAAATTAAATGTAAGTTTAAAGTTTAATTAAATCTGACATTAAGTAACTTGTAATAATTGGATCTAATTTAATTATTATATAGAGGAGGATGGTGACTGTAACATAACCTCAAACTAAAATATGATTTTTAACGTAAAAAAATATATAAAAAAATAAAGTTTGAATAATTTAGGAGAATTTAGTTATACAATTTTCAGAAAAAATATGTCGAGTCAAACTCTTTTGAAAATAATTAATTTTTCAACAATTTGTCTTTTTTCTATCAGGTCAGACGAAAGTCGTAATTTTTATCTAAATTTTAAAAATAAACGCTTATTTTACTCATTTAAATGAAAAAAATTCTTAGTAGTATTGACTACATTTTAACACATGTAGTTAATTTTACTACTTTAAATAGTCGTATTTACTACTTTTAGTAGTATTCAGCATTTTGCAGTATTTTAATTCTTTCATTAACACTTCAAAAATAAATTTTAATTACTTTAAAAATAACACTTCAAAAATAAATTTTAATTACTTTAAAAATAACATTTCAACAATAAATCTTAATTACTTTAAAAATATCATTTTTAACTGGGCAATAATAGTTACTACCACTTTTTACTCTACTGAGTCAATGTAATTGATTTCATAACATGGTTGTTTGGACATACTACTTTTTTTATTTTGCGTTTGCAATATCTTAAACAATTTAGTTTTCATAATTAATGTACTATTTTAGTTTTTAATGTTATGAAAAAATCTTTCTTCCGTTTAAAAATGTGATTTTCTTTTTATTAAAAATTTCAAATAATAGTTTTTGTTAAATATTTCAAAAAATAAGGCGCAGTTATTCAACATTTAATTTAATTATTATACATATTTTTCTTTGGATTCCCTAACTCGATTTAGTTATTAATACAAATTGATTAAAATAAAAAAAATACTAAATCAAATCCAGCTTTTGTTAAAAATTTAAATGTTTAAAATATTATCTTTAACTTTTTTACTGAAGCATGAACAATTAATGTATAATTTAACGATCTGCAAGAAATGTTACGAATGAAAAATTAATGAAGAGTAATTCGAATGGAAAATTAACTAATTAATTGAGGGAATTAATAATATAAAAAATATATAAAATTATTTAAAAATATGAATGCAAAAAATAAATAATTCTTATATAGAATAATAAAGATTTAACATAGTGCAATTTTTCTAGAGTTTTTTTAAATTTGTTTGTAAATTTTTTTTTCTGAACTTTATTATACACGGTAAAAAAACTTGTGCCGAAATAATGAAATATTTGTATAGAATGGTTATACATTTACTGACAAAGAATATGTACCAGCGGGCAGCGATATTAATATTATCTCTATTGCAGAGAAATTGATATTTTACAACAAAGAAAAATGTCCTTATTGCGGAGAAATATTTTCTCTTTAGTAGAAATTTAAATTCTATACATTAGTTATAATAAGAAATTGTTACTTTACGTTATTCACATTTTTTCCATATTATTACAGTATAATTTTTGAAAAGACTTGAAACAGTTTTCAAATAAAGGAATTAATTTACTTTTTAAAAAACTTTGTTTATTCTGTTTCAAAGAATATCGAATACGCAATTAAAAATATTTGTAATGTTGTTGGAAACATATAAGAGCATACAATTCATAAAACGTGTTCCAATTTCTGTGTAGAAATTGTTTATAGTAGAAGAGGATATAACCTAATTTTAAATAAACAATGTCATCGAAAGTTTCGTTATTTTTTTAATTAAAACATGATTGTGAATGTATAACGGGAAAATTCTCTACTTTGTTTCAATTAAAACTTTTTCAGGACCTTTATAATTCCAGTGAAATTGATGCATATAAAATTCAATGTAAATAAAGTTTTTTTAAATCGGATACGAATTAATGCAATACGATTTTTGCTTGTAACATTATAAGAGATTATTATTTTAATAGGAAGTGTAAACGCGCATCAAATAGTCCCACTTTGTCACTGCTTTTTTAAATATCAAAGTGAGTCTCTTTTTGAAAAAATTTCCAAATGAAACCAAATATCAGTGTTTCAAGAAAAAATAATCCAAATCAGACATGCGAAAGAATAAATACAATAACAAATTATTTTTCTTGCAGACGTTATATTAATTCACATTAAATGTTTTAATAATTAATGCTATAAATAAAAATATCTAGCCAAATCCGAATATTGCAAAACAAAGCTGAGGTAATTTTGGTACAAGTAGGAAAATTTCCATGTATAAAGGAATATTAGAATAGGCATGGGCAAAACGTGCTCTCAGGGCACTCTCGAGGAGAGACGACGTTCCCTTTCCATGCGCCGAAATTTTCCCCGTCTCACTGTAGTCACTGCAAGCGCCAATCAGCGGCGAGTGGGGTAAGACAAGAAAAAGTGCCGCGCCTTGGAAGGGGAACTTCGTCTCCGTTCGAGAGTGCACTAAAAGCACGTTTATCCCACGCCTACCTTAAAAATATAGAAACCTGAATATTTCAGAGTAAACGTATTTTCTTTAACTTATATTTTCTATAATTATTATTATACACCGACAGTTATAGCGTTGTGCGCAGTGGCGCTTGCATCGAATTATCTCGCTCACGACTCTGTTACTAGAGAATAGCGGAGTTACTGTTACTGAATCAGATGATTAGAGAATAAAATAAAAGGTAAGAAAAAAATATGTTTTCTAAATTAGTTCAGTGCAAAAAAGTGTTTTTTAAATTAGTTCATGTCAAAAAAAGTTTTTTTTATATTATTTCAGTAATAATTCGGTCACCAACCTGAGATTGTTTCGCCTCCTCCTGCTTCTTAGTGATTTCTGAATACTTTGGAGGATCCTGATGATACTTAGGTGGTGGTTCAGATTTTGGCGGATTTTCCTGATACCTGGGAGGCCTATCAAAAGCTCGATACTTTGGTGGTTCAACAATTTGGTTCCTCGAACAATTATTCACCTGACTTTCTCCAAGATCAGATGATGATCTATTCGTTTGAAACACGCAAGGGTTCTTCTGTTCCTGATAAATCAATTTCCCATGACTGTGCTTTGAGGAAATGATTTTGTCTCGTTTTTCCGTCTTCTCTGGTTGAGAGAATTTTACCTCCTTCTTCTCGTGGACAGGTGGACAATCAATTTCGTAAAAAGTCAGCTCTTTTTTGCCTTGAATAATTTTGTCCCCTGATCGATGAAACTTGGTATTTTGACTCTCATGCTTGAGGGGCGGATCTATTTGGTAAAAGGTCAATTCTCTCGACTCTTGTGACTTGGACCTGGTCTCGTAGGAATGATGATGCTGCTTTTCTGGCTGTGAATGACTTCGTGGGTGTCGTTGGTTGAACTTGGTCGATATTTCTTGATGACGAGACGCCCATTTCGCATTCACTCCCATTCGAACAGAATTCTTTCCGTACTCGAGGTACTCGTCGCCGTATTTCAGGATCTGGGGTTTGTATTTCTCCTCGAATTGTGAATAATTATAGGTATTAAATCCCACTTGGTTGAAGTTTCGACTCAAGTTGGACGGATCGTAATCGGTCGATGTTACCGCTTCCATGTTGATCTGAAACAAAGAAATGGAATTATTCTTAAGTTTTCAATTGCGATGGATGAGCGTAATCGGATATAAGACAAGAATGGGACATTGTAAGCTTTTCTGACAAGGAGAATGTTGTTTATTTTTAAAGTAAAGATCTTCACTCAGTAAAAATAGTAAGCTGCCTATGCTCGTATTCGTAAAAATCAACCGTCGTTTTGCCCCGCCTGGCAACAGCGACGCGCGCAGTTACTCGGCGGCGTCGACCAATCAGGTGCGGGCCTGTTCCCTTCTTCCGTCGCTTGCGGTCCCGTCGCCAGGCAAATGAGATCACAGCGGGCTCATTCGGCTTCTAACAGCCACACAGCGCGGATGCTCTCTTCAAGGGCTCTGTGATTGCTAAAAACTGTCATCAGTTTCCAGTATCAACGAAGTAATTTTGTTTTTAATCGCGAAGTGTTTTCAGTAAATATAAAGTGGACCGTTTTATTATTTCTTTTAAAAGTGAATTGAAGTGTATTTTTCCTTTCTTTCTTTTCCTGAACTTTACGATTCTCGACTCAAGATCAAAAGTTCACATCCTTGTGTTTTCCTTTACTTCTCAGTCCTCTCTGAAGGACCGGGAGTTCTTTTTTTCTCGTTCCTACGTCCCTATCCAAATCTTTTGTCTCTCTTTCCCGAAAGTCCTACACTCCTCGCCAATCAGTTGCCTATAAATTATTTTACTTTTTATAAAAAGAAATAATTGGTAAAATGAATTGGCCATCCATATCAAAGAAGAAATAATTGGTAACATTTCTAGTGGCTGTCAGTTAAATTTGAAATCTGCCAAATTAGTTCTCAAAGGAATATGATGGCTTTCTTGCAAGCGGAAAGATTACAATTACAAGTGGAAGTTATAAAATTGTTTAATGCTAATCCTTACCTTATGATGGAATTTAATTTCCAAACTCACCGGACGTTGATCTTATTCTGAATTTTACTTCTCGCAGAATATTAGAACTCTAATAAAAACGTTGCCAAATATCTGCAATTGCTTCGCTACCTCTCAGCAACGCTTCCAAAATGTCAACTGACATTTTGGAAGCGTTGCTATCTAGATGTAAAATTATCGCGATTATTATTATCCTTCTCTTTTCGAGCAGACCACTGACATGACAGTTCGAAGCCATGTGCTTCTTTACAAGAGGCCGCCGAAGATCAGTGTTAGCGTGTACGTGTGACTGACTAACCGCAGATGAAGTGATGTACCACTATGCAAGAGACATGACGGGATGACGGAAAAGACAGAGAGTGAGCAATCTCTTACGGTTGAGTTTATCCCACTCAGTGAACTCTCTCAATCACTCCGAATAATCATCGCGCAACAACAGCCCTCGCTTCATCGCCTTCCACTAAACAGAAACCGGCTGCGTGCAAGGAGGAGAGAAGAACGGGCGCAAAGAAAAGAAGAGAGATGCTGAGCAAAGTCGAATAACTGTGCGGCTTGAGAGGTGGTTGAGGAGGGAGTGTCTGATCTCTACACGAGTCTACAGCGGAAGATAATAAAAACGACGTCAAAAGACTGTTCGAATTCTACCGCAGCATCCAGGAGAGCGAACTGACAAAAAGTAGAAGGAGGTAACAGAAAAAGGGCACAGCCTCAACAGTCAGCAGATTGCTACATAAACATTTGGCCCGTATCGAGGCGTGACCAATATAAGGAAGATAAGAAGAAAATCAGACCTGAAAAAATTCTCATACACCAATAGCTGTAAAAGATAGAAGAACTTCAAAACTAGCTGGAAGAATCCATAAATAATATTGTTTTCAGGCACTTACACAAAGAAATTAATTTTTTTTTAGTACGATCGAATTAACCTTTTGCATACCAATTGAAAAACATCTTGAGAACATCAACAATCTTGAGATTAGGATGAGGCTGAAGCTAGCCTCCACTTTCGAGCAGTCAAGATTGTTTTATGCTTTTAAATAATTAAATATTTTAATTGTTATAATGAAATGTTAAAAACTGAATACAAAATAACGTAAAACAACAAAATTCAAATTATTTAAATATTTTTCAATATTTAATAAAGTAAAGGCTAGCTTTAGCTTCATGAGATTAGGTTCCTTTTTTTTAGACGAGAAAACAGAAACCTAATATCGCTGCTGGTTCGTTTTCATGTTTTTGCATTAAGAATTCTCCACTGTTTTGAAAGAATTTTTTCAAATAAATGAAAGTCGATATTTGAAGAATCAAGTGTTTAACAACGAAGGGACAGTTTTGATGTCAAGTTACTTTTTTACTATCGAGCCATTGGCATTCAAAGGTTTGAAAGTATCGTAAAATATGTTTTATCGCACATTTATTACATAATATATTTATTCTTCATGAAAGATGTGAGAACGAAAACTAAAACGACGAACATTGTTTTCCAGTGGAATGTAATACAACTCGGAACATAGCTGAAAGCAAAATCAGCGAAAAGTTAAATTCACTGCATCAAACGACTTTAATGTAGGTAATTGAAATGGGTTGTTGACGATGAATGCGAACTTAATTCGAGAAAATGTTTGTCCAATGATTCATTTATTTTGATTACAATCATTAGATTATATGATGAATCATTTCAAACCAATTCTTAATTCAAATCCTCGATCAAATCTTAACGAGAGTATGGAAAAATAATTTCTATGATTGACTAGTTTTATTCACAAACGGAATATAAAACTCGAATGTAAAAACTTTGGATAGGGTAAATGCTAGTAAGTTCGGCCAGTACCAGTAGTCGGCCATTCATTTATTTTCGATTAAAAATGAATTGTTAAACTGTTTCAAATTGAGTAGTAAAATAGAAAGTTATTTTTATTTCATAATAACAATTTTAAAAGTTAATAATTTACAGTAACTTATGAGTTATAAGGCTTCAAAAGTGGTGGCCGAACTTTTTTTCAGATTCAGTGGCCGACTACTGGGTGTTTCACTCTAGTCTGCACAAATATTATAATAATATTATTAACATTTGCAAACTGCTTTCAAACTTTATTCATTAGAAGTGAGTTTAACTTGACAAAATTCTAGGGTCACGGGCGGAATAATCGTGCATTGTATTCTGCTTCAAAAGGACGAGTTTATTGTATAGAGATTACACGAGTGAATAGTGCTCAGTTCATTTTTACTTTCTTTTGTTTATTTTTGATTATTCGAATAATAAAATTTTTATTTTATTCAATTAACGATTGTCTCCAGACTGCTTTTTCAATTTCTTCTTCTTGGAATATGTTTCAAGTCATTAAAGTGCCAAAAATAGCAAAAGTAATTATGTTCATATTGTGATTGTTGCTGTTGTTTTTGCTTCTCTCGTCTTTGTAAAAAATTTAAATAACTCATTAGAAACTGAGTTAATATTTTCGCTTCCTGGCGTACTCTTTTTCATCGAAAACCGGTTGTTACCATAGAATTAATTTTCGCCAGTGTTATTAAATGACTCTTAGCAGCTAATATCGGTAACAGGCGACCTGAAAGTCAAGTAATATTTATGCTAATCAAAGTTCCCTAAAACCTAAATCTCTTTCTAACTAATTATGCTTTCACGACTAGGTCTGCTCTTCATTTAATTTTCTCCATCTCTAAAATGCTTTTTACTCTTCTCATTTCTGTCATAAATTCAATGGCGCCAAGTTTTCAAATTAGCCGCAAGCGATTACTTATTGAGAAAGCAAAAGAAAAAAAAAGTAAAAATTACAGTATGTAAGGTGAGCTTGAATCTCACGAGGATCGGTGAAATTTCCCTTTAATTATCTTCAATAATTCTGAGCCCCTTTCACAAGGAAACGCTTTAGATTTTGACTTTTAAATTGTCGATAATAAAGGCCTTAAACATGATAAAATGACGCAAAATTCGTATCCAAGAAATCAAACAATCATTATTAACTTATAAGTGCCAATAATTCCAGCTTTTAGGCAACTTTAGTTTTGCGTATTTTGATGAAAAATTAATATTCAAGAAAGAAATTCGTAACTGCAATAATCGAGTGCTGTTTTTTTGGAAGCACGATTCATTCAAACTTTTGGACAAAGGTTGTAAAAAAAAAATCAAAAACCTGTAAGTAATTATTTAAATTTGCTAAAAGTTTTAAACAATTAAATGAAAGTTGTGACAATGACAATTTTTTAAGAATTTAACCCACACTGAATTTCGACAAAAATAAAAGAAAACCTGTTTAAGGGCAAATGTTTATCTCAGGCAGAATTTTTTTACAAACATTTTGTGAAGTTGAGAGGTTTGAGTGAAGAAAGCAGAGGAAGAAAAGGAGGAAGGGGGCGTAACAGCTCGCTCTAGTCGTGTATTCCTGGCAATCTTTTCAACATGTTAATTGTATATCTGAGTTGAGGTGATAAACAAGGATCCCGTCGGTAGCATGCTGCTGTGGAGTCTTCATTACTGGCTGTAATATATAACCGCGGCCTCAAGGGCATTCTCAATCCTCTAGAGGAAGTTATGAAGTGAGATGCGCACACACGGTAGTTTGCTTTGCTATAAAGCGTTTCGATGATGCGTTCTCATAAATTTGAAAGCACACGAAAACTTCCGTCGTACAATAATTAAGCAGACACTCTTGTCCGAACGATAATCAGAAGTCTCTTGTTCGTTAAGGATTTTTTAATAAAGCTGCACGCATCTGCTAACTGTCGCGTAAATTCAACTTTAAGTTCTGCTTTATAATACTTTGTAAACACGCTTCATTAAATGTTGATTTCGAAAAATTCGTATTAATAACGACTGGCAGCTGATGAGGGAAAACTCCATTGAGAGTTAACCCACAGTTAGCGGATGGGACGGTAGTGTACTCGCTTGTGAGAAAAGCGGACGATCGATTTCCGACCCCCACTTGTTCTTGATCCGCAACGCTTAAACCCAACACGACGGGCTCAGTTAATTTCAACCGAAAAGTACTTGCTCATTTTCTTTCTGTTCTTGTACGGGATTTCTGAACGGTCTTATTGCTTGAGTTTGAATACTTCCTGTGGTGCGTGATCTTCGGTTTTATATAGTTTTCGAAACGATACAGTTCGTTGCGCAGGCGCAGCGTGTAGGCTGTACTCCGATTAGTCAATACGCGTGTTGAAGGGAGAAGGTCGCGCTCCGATTGGACAATACGCGCGTGAGGGAGCACTGCGCGCAGATTGGCTGCAAACGGGAAAGTGGGGATTAGCAATATCGCGGTCACCTTCTAACGGTCGGTTGATTTCATCATTTTACAGGGCTCTCGGTACTAGTTCAATTTACTACCCGAAATTTTAAAATTATTCAAATATACTAAGCTGAAGGGAAAGTTCCCAAGACTGATCCAATTATTAGGACTCCGGAGGATTTCGGATTTTATTATCTCCTTGAAGAATGATGCAAGTCAATAATATTGAATAAAAAAAAATAATGAATTAATTGATCAACTGGCAGATAGTCCTAAAGTCCAATTTCACTATCTGGAAAGTAAGCGGAAAGAGGGTAACTGAAGTTTAAGGAAACGAGTTTAAAAAACGATTCCAACACGGCTTGGAACAATTTGTGCTTCGTATATCAGTTTGCTTCGAGTTTCGAGGAACGAACCGGTTTTATTTAAAGATCCGCGAAATTTCTGATCTACTGACCGGGAGGGTTCTTTTTAAGACCCCCTCTGGTCAAAAAGAGCGCAGTTTAAAGAATAAGACAAGATTTTACTCTCTGCGAGGGAGAATCCGACACGCCTGCTAGGTGTCAGATTTTATTTATCGTGCCGCTGCTTTTTTATTTTGTGCTAAAAGCCAGACTTTAAGAATGAGATCTCTGAATTGTAAGCCGAGGTCTGAACTCTTTCATCATCTTATGCTGTTGACCTTTTCTTATGCAATCCTAAGTACCTTTTTTTTGCGTCAAGTAGTATACAAGATTAAGTTCTTTAGATACTCAAGAAGGGGTTATAAAACTCGTTAATCAATGAAAAAATCCATGCCAATTTTTTTTTTTCAATTATGTATAGTGATACTGATGTTCACAGGTGTTCGAAAATGTATTTATACATTTAATATTATTAATTTTATGAGTATTGTGACGCGCTAAATAGCACGCAGAATTTTGAATTCTCTTCTAAATAAAAATCAAATCAATTCTAACGTATACCAAACTAGAAGTCACTTCAGGATGCTGTGCATCCAAATAAAAGCTCGGCGACTTCTGCCATATTGTTATTGAGTTTTTATTCTCTTATTTAATTTCACTTTATAATTTCTAATTTGATAAATTGAATTCTTTTTTGAATTCACTTTGGGGTTATGTCAACCTTAAAATTAATAATAAAAACGACACCACTGCCATCTTGTCAATCAGGTTAATTGTATCTCATTATTAATTATTCAAACTTTATTCACACGGACGAGCATCGACGAACTTGTGAGAGACAGCGGAGCTGTCAAACCAACTGCTCCTGAAACTTCAAACTTCTTCATCTGTCAACATCGGGACTCCGTGAACATCATTCTTGGACATTGTCGGTCATCGAGAGACTTTGACTGGATACTGAGATTGGATGTGAGTCCCGAATTCATGAAGAATCCAGTATTTTCCAGAGACGTTGTTCCAGTTGTGTTCACCTGTCAAAATAATCGGCCATCATGAACTGTAAAGGCGCACTAGCGCCATCGAAACTAGGATCAGTGTTCAACGGTCGGTAAGCCGCGCAGCAGTCGATACAAAGACTTTTAAATTTATCATTGTATCACGGCCTGTAGATCGATGCGCTTGCGCAGTTTTGTGAATCATCGTTGACGACGAGATGCCGGTCTCGCGTCACTTCTAGTTTGGTGTTCGGACAGTCAACTTCTTGTGTAAAAAGGTCTAGTGCTATTCAAAATATAAATTAAAATAATCGGCGGAGCTCTCGCCGTCCTTAAGGTGAACTCCGCATTTTCAATTGTCATTGTAAATTCTTTTATAGGTCACCTAATTAATTACTATAAACTGTAGATGTTCATGCTTAGTGTTCGCGTGTTTATACTTGACTCATTTTGAAACTACTATGAAATTCTAAGTATTTGGGCTTCTTGCCTAAATTCTGTATTTAAAGTACGTGTCATTTTTTGTTCGAAATGTGTAGTTTGATTTTTCTACTGCTCTCCGGGTAGAAAAATTTCGTGGCGCTGGCTAGCAGCGCTAGATATATGGTAATTTTGTATGCAATCTAGCTCTGCTAGCCAGCGCCACGAAAAGGATCCTTTTCCCGACGCTCTCCGTGTAGGTAATTGAGTTTGTCATAAACATTAAATTTGAAGTAAATTCAATTGTTCAATTCCCGGTTAAGTTATCTGCCGGCGCTTCATGCAAAGATAACTTGGCGCTTTCTAATAGTAAAATCTTAGATAATGTAACTTTTGAAATATAACTAAAAATAATCAGCCAATAACTACATTTTAGTTTCAATAAATAAAAAGAATTGATTATAGTACTTGTAAAGAAATTTGAACAAGAGGTCAATTAGCGTTGTGAATTTTTTAGCAGGAGGGAAAATTATTAAAGTGTTAGGAATCGGAAAGACTAAGTCCTCATAAGTGACAGCATGTCCTACGGCATTGCTTCTAGGCTTCGCGAACCTTTTAAAGCCCCTCTGTTATCCTTAGCAGGTTCCCGAAGGACTCTCTTATCTCCCTGTCGTTGTTTGCGTTGTGGATCTTCGACCAGGAGCAGGACTCAGGATAAATTCGAGTTCTCAAAGTAAGCAGGACATCGCTGAAAGCAGGTTTAGGATGTCGGAGTTCAAGTGAACGAGAGATGAGAAATAACAAGACACAAGTGCAGGAGAGGGTGAATCCAAGGGACCAACTTGAGGGATAAATCCGCAAATGTCATAGGAATAAATAGAAGCAAGGAAATTTCAATATCGAACAGTTCATTCCACGAAAGCAGTTTTTTTCAAAACTGGTAATCTTTGTCACAGGATATTTGTAAGTGAGCGTTAAATTTAAAAGACCTGTGGATTTCATCAATTACAACATTAAAGAATCTCGCAGAGTTTGTAGGCAAGTTTAACAAGGCAAAAAATTGGACAATTGTACATTCTTAATCTCTTAACGCAAGTGGAATAACAGAAGAAAAAGTGTGACAAAAAACCTCCTCTCGAAATCCTGGTATTCTTCGCTTTACGGAGAAACGAGAGCAAACAATTTAACAAGGGAAAAAAGTTCCCTTTACGCCCTCGGATGCTGCTCAATGCTTGTTAAGGAAGATCCTTCGTTCACAAGATAGAAGGAAAGTGGAGATTGGAGGTGGAGTTGGATAGCACTGGGGGGTTGTCCTTCGTTAAGATACGTCAGCGAGACACCTGCCGCCCGATTACGTTTCGCACACATGGGACCTTCACCGACTTTCAGGGGCATTGCAAATACTATGACAATCTGACTGATGGGATTGTCATCTGTCAGTCGCAAACTAAAACTATAGTATTGAAATGTAGCAACTATATAATATGCTATTTTTCGCCCTTTCTGAAGAATTCCATAAAAAATGTACGAAATTCATTTTTTAAGAGCTTGTCAAAAATAATACGAATGTTAACCAAGAAAGAATCAAGGGGAGGTGCTTGCCCCCCTCCCAATATTTAGATTTACATGAGAGAGAAAGGGACAATTTTATATTACTTTTTTTTTTCTCTCTCATATATAAACCCACCCATAAGTCTTGTCTGGATCCGCCATTGATGTTAGCTGACAGTTAAAGATGGTTCCGAGAGATGGCGCTATTTTAGGAGCGACGATACGCATGCACTGTCATGTGCGTAAAGTAGTGCTCCAACGCATGCGCAATTGAAACGGTGCGTAAAGTGAGACACTTTACACTGTTTTAAAGTAATATTTTATAAGTACTTTCAAAACGTTATTTTTTATACACATTTTATTGTTTCTATATATTTTAATCTGTTTGTATAAATTTCATTTTATTTTTAAGAACAAGTTTACAAAGTGTTTCCAAAATTTAGTTAGCTTTATAATTGTTTTATCTAAATTTAGTTAGCTTTATAATTGTTTTATCTTCATGAAGTTTAATTAGCTTATACTTGTGTTTATTTCATTTTCAATTTATTATACTTATTAATAATAATAATTACAATTTTTTAAAAAGCTTTTTTAAGAACAAGGTTTCTACAACTCTGGAAAACATGAAATTCCGGATGTGTGTGTGTCTCCCTTTTTTGTGTACACGATAACTTGAGAACGATTAAGATATTTTGATAAAATATACAAGGCATAATTTTAGTTTAAATATCTCAAAGTAGATGCAAGGATTTCTCAAATAAGTGAAAATTCTAGATTTTAGAAATTATTTTTACATAAAAAACGTGGTTTTTGCCTATTATTTTGCTCTAAAAGTGATAACTCGCTTTTTTGAGGGCACGATACAAAGAGAATGGTTTAAGAAATCATGATAAAATTTACCGGGGTTATTTTTAGTTTAAAAATTTCAAAGTTAAAACAGCAGTTTTCTAAAATATTGAAAATTTTTAATTTAGGAAAAAGATTTTGATGAAACACGTGGTTTTTATTCATTATCATATTTTATTAAAATTATCAGATATTTGTCCTAAATAATCATGAGGAAGC
>WNHD01003233.1:0-13135 GCA_011057455.1 Ganaspis sp. Gsp50
TTTCAATGATTGATTCCTTATTTCGATAATTTTCGACTCCTTATTTCGATATTTTCGAGTGCTTATTTCGATTCAATGTCTTTTTTTAGGTAGGATTTTGGACTTCGTTTTAGAAGTCATAATTACTTAAAATCTTCTGTCTTACGTTCTACTTAGTTACTTTTTTCTCTGAAACATGATTCTGTGAGATTTCTACTAAATTATGACTAAAAAATGAGTAAAAAATCTTTAAATGCCGTCTGAAATTAACGTGCGAAATAACGCTTTATATAATGTCCAAAATGACGCCTTATATAAAGTCCGAAATGACGCTTTAAATAAAGTCTAAATTGGTGCCAGAATTATCTTTCTTTTACGTGCCAATTTATTTTTAACGTTATTTTGGGCCACATTACGTCATTTCGGACATAATTTTGGACTTTATTGTGACGTCATTTTATACTTCTGGCAAAAATCACACGAAGGTACTTTTAGACGTCACTCCTTATAAGTGGGCTCATTGTAAAGCGTTTTTAAAATGAAATGAAGTTGCTTCTAAACGCTAAGAATTAGTTCCATACGAAATTGACATTAATTTAAAAAATCTATTATGGCGGAACCAACATGGCGGACAAAATTTATTAGATTCTCTTGAAAATTACTGCTTCAGGGTTCTGAATCGCTGTTTTTACGAATCAGATACTACTTTTTGGAAATCTAACATGGAGGTTACACGCAAATAATTATTTGGCGTATTTATAATTGTTTGTTAGTAATAAATAAAATTACACAAGAGTATTTCAGTGAATTAAATTTTAGAATGTCTCGTAAAAACAAAAAATGAAACAACGAAATAATAATAAAAAACGGAAAACAATAAATAAGGACTTTTAACACATTTCTCTTACGTAATAAAAGAACTTACGTAAATCCTACAATTTAAAAAGTTAAAAAAGTTGTTTTGTAAAGGTGACCGAATAGATAAATGGATTTTAATAATTTATAGCAGCTCGTGTAAGTAGCCAAAGTTTTCTATTGTTAACGGCACGTGTAGCGGTTGGCCGACAGGCAATCTGTGCATACCTGAGCCTCTTTCCTGTCATACAATGTACCAGCAAATAGTGTATATATCTACAGGCATTTTGGGAATTACGCTTCTATTTACTCTTTGTCACACAGCTTTTCATTTCGACATGTTTGACATTCCTTCACGTATAAATTCCCTTTTAAACAGGTCCAAAGACTGAGAATTAGAATCTCCAGAGAAAGAATTTCTTTCGCATTCACAGTTTCTCAGAAAAAATATATTACCATTTCCTTGTTCTATGTTCCTTTTAAGAATTGCTGAAAAAAATTTGCGGAAATGCCTGTTCGGTTTGAAAAATAGCGACCTTCGTTCACATCGTTTTTGATCGACATAACCTCTAAATTCTGCGTTCAAATACATGTTACTTGAAGGTGTACATAACCTCAAACGAGAAACTGTTATTTACTCAAATGATTTTCAATACAAAAAACAAGGTGATTTTGATTTATCAGAACTGAGATTTCAATTTAAAAAAATTTGTTTGGGTCAAAATAATTCTCCATGATTTACAGTGCTTTGTGCGCCTGTGTGCAAAATAATATTGGACATTTTAAGAAACGATTGGAAATTACATTCTTTATGTTTATAACAATAATGGATTATAATCCATTGTTAATTAATAATTATTAATTAACAAGTGAAGGAAATAATTGCAGACGACAGTTGATCATCCCAATTGAAACTCTAAATGTATATGCCAAAGAGGATTATGATAATATTTATACTCATCTGAATTTTTCTTTTGAAAATCTCACGGTCTATCAATACGTACAACCTAAATGGAGAGAAATTCTGATGATGATTTATTTATGTGTCTCTTTTGATAAGAAAAGTTGAAAAGGTGATAGATGAACGGTGACTCTTCTATCTGGAGTTTGATCTACTCACAACTTTAAAATGAAATTCAATAACAATAATAATGATAAATCATTCCAAGCTGTCAGCGTTCCTTCAAGTCTGCAAAAAGCGGTTCACAAGTCTTATTCCCATGAACCGAGAGGACCAGTATTCAACCTGAACAATGCAGGGAGCGTTCAAGGTGCAGAGCCCAGCAAAAAGTGATTCAATTATTTTCAGAAGACGCCATTTATTAAATTTTAATTTACTTAGGTTCTTATGTATCAAATAATTTCAAACACAAAGCACTGACGTTTCGATAAATGCCAAAGTGTCCAACTGACCTATTCTTATTTTCAACATTATCAACAATTTCTTCACTGTGCTTGGAAAATTTTTTGTTTGAATAGAATTTTATATTCAGCATCATGCACGCGTCGATGTAAAGGCTAACCTAACCTCAAATGATCTGTTCTCTATTTACAAATTTATGACATGGAATTTTCTCAAAAGAGGGGAAGAAGCCAACAAATAAATAATAATAATAATAAATAATCCAATAAATATATCAAATATAAAAATCATAAATTTATTAAACTCTTTTATGACAGGACTCGACAATTATGTCCAAATGTACTTTCGGTGAATTAATTTTCCCGACAATTCTCGTCCGAGCTCTGGCAATCATCAATGAATTCATAATAAATTGAATTTTCCAAATAAATCTAAATTCAAGACAAACGCTAAGTTGTTGCCAAAAGTATGAATTCCATGCACTACTAAATTTCAGTATTTTTTTATCCTCTGACAAATCTTACAAAAAGAGGGCGCCAGTCCATTGGGACTCTATTACGCGAAAACGAATCGAACAAAGGAAGTACGCAAACCATAACCTAAACATAATCCATAATTCTCAACAAAAGCTCAAACAGTGCAAGATCTTGACTTTTTCAAAATTCTGGCTATCCAGTGTCAAATCATTGAAATAACCAATTAACTCAATCAGCATAACGCGAAACTCTAAGGGAGGAAACTCGGCAACGAAAAACCGAGTTTAAAATTTCTATAACCAAAAGTCTGATAAATATCGCCAAATAACGAAACGTTATCAATTCTGAAAGTGCTTCAAAACATCAAATAAAATAACGCAAAACAGTTACTTAAAAATTCGAATTTATTCGAATAATTCTTAGTAATTAAACCACGCGAGGGAGCAGACCACTATTTTGGTGGTAAAATATTCATTTTTTGGGATTTGATGATCACACGAGGGACGAAAAGTATTCCAGTATTGAAAATGTCATAAATTTTGACGTGGAATATGGCGACCAGTATTGAGCAGGGCAGGGAAACTTCAGTAGCGAACTAGTGCAACACGTAACGAGTTTCTAGTTAGAAACACTAGAAAATAGACGCCAGACGTCACAAAGACTTGTTGTGTGTTGTCTGAAACGCTAGTTCGCTACTGAAGTTTCCCTACCCTGCTCAGTGCAGTCGCCATATTTCACGTCAAAATTTTTGACAGTTTCAATACTGGAATACGTTTTATCCCTCGTCAATCATCAAAACCCCAAAAATCGGGGCTCATACAAAAATATCCAATTATAAAAAGTAGGAGGGGACTAATTCGCGAAAGTACATAATGCTCATTTCGCATTCCGCTCTCATGGAAATGACGTCTGTTTAACAAATTATTCACGAAATGAATATAATTATATACATGAAAATTAAAAAACATGTCCATGAAGGAAATATCGTTTCGTCCGGCATAACTACAGAGACAATAAGTCTCGATACTTTGTGATGCAAGTAATCAAAGTCAAGATTAAAATTTAAACTGCAGATGGCAATGTGTATAATCCTGCAGAACAATGGAGGTGATTTTTCTTGCGCTGAGACAAGAATAGACTTATGACATCTCTGGAGCATAAAAATAAAAATTCACGGATAAATGATTCTAGGCGTTTAAATTTCAAATATCATCCCTCGTATCAGAGACACGTGATCGCCTCGTAAGAGCGCGTTTTGTATTCAAATACATACGTGTTTCGAATGCATTTATTTCGGAATTGCCCAGCCCTGTCTGAGAGGGAACCTACACGTATGTAAGGTCATATGATTGCAAACTCGAATGACACGTTGCAGGCCTATCGATGAAACTTTAACCACTTGGTTGTCTCCTCGAGTCGTTTGCTCTCTTCTTGTGGTGGTAGAGAATCTGTGCCATGTCGCGTAAACACACTATAATAATAATACTATAAATACATCGCGGCGAGACCAAACGTATGTAGGCGCCGGCGCCGGCCGCTTACATTATACATCGAGAAAGCATTATCCCTGTCATACAGTCTACATGCTCTTTCGCGCATTCTCCTTCTCTCCATCTGTCCCTTTTTTTGCATCTCTTGTGACTCGCTTCTTTCCACCTCTTTGCTTCGACATCCTACCTTCGCACTCTCTTCGCAATGGCGTAACCACCTCGAATCACAAACGCACAAGAAAAAGTCAACTTTCCCAGTGCAAATCTCGTGTTCTTTCTAGTTTTCATCTCGAATAGGAAGTAATGAATGTGCATGTGTAGTCACAATGATAGTCGGCCACATTCGGAAATGGGTGATTTTAGGTTAGGTTTTCAAACTCGAGGTTGACACGAACGAAATTTTGAAAAGTGTTTCGAGTTTCCCGAAACTGTCCTTGTCACTCCAATGAATTTCTAATCGGAATGAGAAGGACAGTGAAAGCGTCGTGTCGAAGTTGACGTTGAAAACCTAACCTCCTTGATACTAGAAATTCACAGTTTTGCTCTACTGGATTAGCTGCTTTATCTGGACCTAAATAATGATGTTAAATTTCTACGTACATTTCCACAAAAAATTTGCACGTGATTTTCAACGTAGTATTCTACGAGAATATTTTCACCTGGGTATTCACTTTTCAATTAATATTCAATTAATTATTCTTGATTTAAGGACGTTGAGGGAAGAAAAGTGGAGGTGGTTAACAGTGGCTATAAACACTTTTCCCTCTTTTCCAGAAAATTTTCACTTTGACAATTGTTTTAAAAAAATGCAGACACTTTCGAAAAAGGGGCTCTCTACAAGAGAACTATGAGAAATAAGGATTATGGGAAATATTTATTTTTATGATCACATGAGTTACGTAACGTTTTCCAGTATTGAAACTGTCATAAATTTTGACGCGGAGTATGGCGGCTACACTGAGCAGGGTAGGAGACTTTTAGTAACGAACTAGCGTTTCAAGCAATACAGAACGAAGAAAATGGACGCCAGTCGTCACAGAGACTCGTCGTTTATTGCTTGAAACGCTTCGCTACCGAAGTTTCCCTGCTCTGCTCAGAACAGTGGTTATTCTAGTTTTGTGTTCTCACGAAGTGCATCCTTTATTATATTTTATTAAAAATGTGAATTATATTATTTTTGGGGGCAATTGCCGGACGACAGGTGAACTCAATTTTGTAAAACAATTCTTTGTTCAATGTGGAGTTGTCTCCACCTTATATAATCCACCTTGCTTATAATAATCTAGTGCTCAAGTGTTTACTGTTCATCAAAGTTACACGGCCTCGTGGACGAAAGTTTTGTAAATAATATTAATCAATTCAAAATGTAAAATCAAGTATTTTCTAATTAACTAAAATATGTTAAAATCAGTGTTGTTCCTTTCCCGGAAGATCTCCGCGGGTAGCAACTGTGTTTATATTATTATTATTACTGAGTCTAGTTTGGCATAATTTCTATTTTTGTGTAAAATTAAAGTTCAATTTGAGGTTAAGTTGCTCATCTTGATCCTTATGGTCTTTAAAAATAACTTGGCGCTAATATCATTAGTAAGTAATTAATTCAAAATAAGACAAGTAACCAAAAATAAATTAAATGAAGGGAAAATAATTACAAAAAAAGTAACCATAGATTTCAGTACATAATAAAACATAGTATAAAATAGAAAATGTATGAATGATTATATAATGAACAGTATAAATAGAGAATGTGATATACGACAATGAAAGATAATTAGAAATATAGCAAAAAATAATTTAGCGAAATTAAAATAAAGAAAAAATAATTATATTTATAAATATTGTATTATATATAAATTATATTCCTTGTCTACAAAGATATTAGATTCGTCCTTACATATGTTTTTTAAATTATGCTTAAAAATTAATATAAATATTTATATAATTAATGGATATAATTAATTATATGTATATATATATAAAATTAATTATATCTATGTTAAATCAGGAACAGATATTTCATCAAATAACAATTGGGATGCATGAAATATGTTTAAAATAGTTATTGGAAATAACAATATTTTAGTTTAAGGGGATTTTCAATAAATGAAAGCCAATATACTATTTTTATCTAATAATAAAACTTAAATTACAGGAAAATATGGTAATTTATACATTGTAATAAATTCTGTCATAAATAAATAATGCCTATTAAAAACAATTTGTCAAATAATGTCAAAATAATTGTCAAAATGGCCATAATAAAATTTAATAAATCGAAGAAATATACTTAATGTTTGATAAAATTATTAAAATTAATAAATCTGCAGGAATTGTAGCTCTCATGAAAAAAATTTAATCACACAAATATTTTGTTGAATTTTCATTCAAAGATGTAATATATTTAAACAATAACTTTTCCATAGAAACTTAATTTTTATAAAAAAAAAATTTTAAAACTGTATGATAGGGATGAAAAGTTATTATATATTCTTAATATTTTAAGGAAATAAAACTTTCAATATTTAATTACTACGACAAATGGTTTTAATGTTCTATTCAAATCTGTATGATTCAAAATTCGAACTCAATGTTAATAGAATAAATTGAATTTTCCTAAAAATAATATAATAAACAAATGAAAATTGCTCTAATTACCGATATGCTGACAAAAATGTTGGATTATTACGTTTTTTAATAATTAAAATCTTTGGAATAATCATGCGTCTGCATTAAACCACCAACTTTAAATTTGACTTTTGATTGAATAAATATTGGATAATTTACACTTGGGTAAATTTTGGCAATTCTTTACAATCGTTTTTATAATTACTCTTTTAGATATATGATTTGAACGCATTTCCTAGTAATGCGAATTATTAGAGCCAACGTCTTTAAGAAATTCGAAGAGCTGTCTCATTTCTTAACAGAGGATCCCACATATCCGGGTAAATAAGACCGTGAATTATAGCCGCGATATATTGGGGTAATAATCGTAGACACCTTAAGAAGAAATTCAAAACTGACTAGCGAAACTGAATCTCAGAATGCCAAGAAACTGTTAATTTTAGTCAGAAATTCAAATCCGGGAAATTAGAGACATATACTTTCTATGAAGTTAAAAAAATATTTGTTAATGACTGGAGAATAAAATAAGAATAAATCTACGAGTATGATAAAAAGTAATATTTATTTTCATAATAATGTATTGTAAAATATATTCTTTCGTTATTTAAAAGCGGAAAACTAACTATGGAGGAAATCCAGTATTAATTATATATAATTAATACATGGTCTATAGAAAAAAAAGTTAATGTGAAAAAGGTAATATGATCACTGTCAACGATTAGTTTTTTGTAAAAAAAAAATGCTCATGAATCCCTATATGCTTATAGGGATTCATAAACGAATTAAAGAGCATTATCATTATAAGAACGAATCTCTTATTATAAAAATAATAGATTTACAATAATACTCGTTTTTTTAGAAAAGAGAAGGAATTTTAGAAATTCCGTGATTAAAGTTCGATTTTTAGACGCTACCCTTGAAGAGGATGTGCGTAATAATTTCATTTGTTGCGTATCCGGTTGAGCGGATAAACAATCTGTCGTACGAATGCCGTATTTTTAGATTTATTAACATTTCGCAGAAACTTAACAGCCAAAAAGGCAGGGCTTTTATATGACCCGTGAACGGAAAACCCGCGAAAAGTAAACGTCTGAGTTTACATGGGCTACAGAATTTGGAAACTTGTTTGTATGTCTCACAACTTGGAGGATATCAATTTTCCCAGCTGACAATATGAAAATATTATTCCACCTCCGATGTTATTCGACTACATAAAATTCTTGCCAAGCAGCTCTTCCTTCTTTGTAGATGGTGCTTTAATAGCATTCTTAGACTTTATAGCTGTTTTAACCAGTTGTTTTAAATTTTTCAGTCCTTGGATATAAGACAATAAATTACCATCGAAACATATTTATAAAAGATTTCGAAAGATTTTTGAATTAAATTTAAAATTTCTTTTCTTTAGAACTGTCTTTCATTTATGCACAGGACGAAAATACATTTTATTTAAACTAACAAGAACTACATGTGACGCGCTATGAAGAAAAGGACCCTGGAAGGTTTTTAATATAGGTTATGTTTGATGGTAGTTTTCATTTAATTGATGCTTCCCTTTTTGTAATTTTTAAACAAAAACAGTTTTTATTAATAGTATAAGCATATTAATATTTTTATAAAAAAAATAACAAATATTATAATTTTTATAAAAATGCTTATTATTAAAAATCCATTTTAATTTGATCTTTTTGATAAAATTGTATTATAACTTCATTATAAAGTGAAAATAACAAAAACAGTTTTAATTGACAATTTTAATTCCGCGCCTATTTCGCTCAAATTAGGTTGGTGTAACTGACACCTAATTTAAGAGGATATCACATTCGAAAGCCTTCAAGTACGTCAGGGTAGCGTCGTGGCAATGCGTCGGCCTGGAGGTCAAAGTGTCGCGCGTTCGAGTCTCGGTCAGGGTAGATTTTTTAATTTATTTAAAATTAAGTTTAAAATACTATAAATATACGAAGAAAGAAGAAAATCCAAGTTTACAAGAAGCATAAAAATAATAATCTCTAAATAAAATGCTTCAAAACTGAAATTCAATTTTTAGAATTTTTTAAAAATAGAACAATGTAATGCCATAATCATGATTCACATTTTTGCAAATTTTACAGGGTTCCTGAAACTTTTCTTGAATTTTTCCTTTTTTCATTCGGTTCCCCATAAAAATCACCCTAGTTTGAGTATTAGAACGTTTTTGACTTTTGTCTGGATCAATTGGAAATTTAAAATAGAGTTCATTGATTTTTTTATTTTTTTAATGCAAAAATCATGATTCACATTTTTGCAAATTTTACAGGGTTCCTGAAACTTTTCTTAAATTTTTCCTTTTTTCATTCGGTTCCCCATAAAAAGCACCCTAGTTTGAGTATTAGAACATTCTTGACTTTTGTCTGGATCAATTGACACATCAATTTGACACGGTTCCTGAAACTTTTTTTGAATTTTTCATTTTGCATTAGATTCCCCAGAAAAAAGCACCCCAATTTGAGTATTATAACGTTTTTGACTCTCGTCTGGATCAAATAGAAATTTAAAAAAGCGTTGATGCATTTTTGGTTTCTCATAGGGAAGCATTGTTTGATTTTAATTTTAATTATAGTTCCCTTCGGAAAATTTTTGTAGATTAAAAAACTAATCATATGATTTATATAAAATGTACGTTGTACCAAAAATGGATAGAGTAAGTGACAATTGTTTCAAATTTTTGACATTTGAAGCTGAATTTTTTTATGTAACTTTGAAAATTGTTATTTTTTATGGACAGTTCTTTTGGAAAAAATGTTCTACATTATAAAAAGCAATTGAAATTCTAATTATAAAAAGTTCGATTGAACTATACAAAATAGGCAAGATAATGAAAAATAGACTCTATGAGGAAGCAAAATGTTCGTAAATGAACATAATTTCCCACTAGTTTAATAATTATGTTTAATGATTTGTTTGAAAGTACTTCAGCATATCAATTAGTAAAAAGTTTCTGTACAGAAGGATAACAAACATTTTTACATAATGTTAAACAAATTTTAAATTGTCATAACTTTTGGGCTGAACATTATTTTTTAGTAAAAGTTATAAAGAAAAATAGAATTTTACGATTCTTAAGGGTTTCAAATAAATTTGAATAAAACCTTCAGAAGAGTGTAGAAAATGGCCAAGAATTAAAGTGAACATTTCGTTGAACGCAGAATTGAAGTATGCTGCCATCTATATGTTAATTTAGCAAGCTCTTTGACTCTCGTGATAAACCACAAGTAATCAACTTTACCATCCGTTTGCTATTGAAGATGTAATACCAATCTAGTGCAGGAAAAAGTATTTTCATAGCATTTATTTTAACTTGGAGTATTGGGAAATATAAATTTCAAGAAAATTCAAGATAATTTAAAGTATAGTCACATTCAGGATACAAATAACTCCTTTATTATGTATACAAATTTATTAATTATATATATGTTTTTGGTCCTCCAGATGTAATATTTTTCCAGACAAATCATTCGCATAAGTCTGGTTAGCTAAAGTAGTAAAAAACAGATCATCTTCATCGAAATCAACACTTAACCTAAAATCCCAAGTAACACGATTCATTCTTAACAACTGCAAATTAGAAAATCTTTCCTTTATATTTGGAGGAATTTCAAAACCATAGAACTGTCTTAAATTAATTATTCGTATAGGTCTTTTTTCCCGTACATACAAAGGCTCCGAACTATTTGTCATTTTATCACTTAATGCAATTTCTAGCTCAATTTCTGCAATGTCAAGAATTTCGAGTCTCTTCAATCCTTTAAACACGCCAGTTGGAAATTTCATTATTGTATTGTGAATTAGATTCAATTCGATTAGGTCAGTCAAATTGTCGAATATTCCATTGGGCAACGAATTCAAATGATTGTAGCTAATATCAATATATTTCAACTTTGATAAACCATTGAATAAGTCTGCAGACAGCCTACTCAGCCTATTCCTGGATAAATTAACCTCAACTAGATTCGTCAAATTATTAAACACTTTTTCAGGCAATGAGAACAATCGGTTGTTGAATACGTTAAGATAACTGAGATTCGTCAGGCCTTTAAATGATTCACTTGAAATCTTTTTTATATTATTGCTGCTTAAGTGTAATACTTCTAGATTAGTCAAATTACTAAATAGTCCATTTTGTATTGTAGTTAACTTGTTGCTGTCGAGATTAAGATACGACAGGTCTGATAATCCTGTAAATAACTCAGCATGAAGAGATTTTAAATTATTTCTTCTAAGATCGATAGCTATCAGTTTGTTTAGGTTTTTGAACAATCCGTTTGGCAGTGTAGCTAAAAAGTTACCGTTGAGACGAAGTTCTCTTAAAAATGTTAAATCGTTGAATAAATCGACAGGAAGTTCTTCCAATCTATTGTCAACTAGCTTTAGTTTTAGCAACACTGACAAACCATTAAACACCTTTTCTGGTAATGACTGTAAATTGTTTCCGCTAAGGTCCAGGAGTAATATATCTTTTGTTCCTTCAAATAGATCCACAGGAAGATGAGTAAGTTCATTGTTTTTTAGATTTAATGATATCAGACGTTTTAGATTACGAAACATTAAGTTTGGTATTGATGTCAGGCAATTATGTGAAAGACGCAGGAATTCTAACTTTGGTGTTTCTTTGAATAAATCTTCATCAACTTTTTGTAAATTATTTTTTGAAAGATCTATGAACTCTAATTTCGTTAAATGACTAAATATGCCATTTGGTAATTCCGTCAAGTTATTATTAGCGATTAGAATATCTCTTAAACCTGATAATCCTTCGAATACATCAGTCGTAAGTTCATTGATTCGATTGTTTTCAAGGAGTAGGGTTGACAAAGTAGACAAATTTCTAAATAATCCTTTTGGCAAGAAAGTGTTACCTTCAGAGTAAGGAATGTTACCTTCAAAGTCAATAATTTCTATATCTTCTAGTCCTTGAAATAAATTTGCTGGAAGTTCTTTCAATTCATTATTGATAATATGCAATCCACGGAGCTCTTTCGATTCACTGAAAAGTCGATTCGGTAATGAAATAAAATTGTTGTTTTGAATATCAATTTTCTTTAATTTAGAAAATCCATGGAATAAATCTGCAGGTAGTTGTTTGTTTTCAATTCCGGTTATATGCAAATATCGAAATGTTGTTGTGTCATTAAAGATACCCTCGGAAATGTTTAGTGATTGATCATTAGCACCACCAATATAAAGTGCCTTCTGTTCGGGTCTATCATTTACCATTTCCAAATGCTCAATATTTATGTCACTGTTGAATTGAATCCATTTTTCTAAATTAGAGTGTGCATCACCAGGCAGTGTGTTTGCATAACAAGTGATTATCAATATTTTCTGTATTAGCAAGAGTCCTAGACGATATTTTAATGCAATTCCCATCCTTGATGCTGTTCATATAAGCAAAGACCTAAAATGATAAGATTTATTTAATACCTTGTTTTTGAAATCAAGAATGAAAAACCGGCCTGGTCTCGATGGCTACTATTTTTTTCAAATTTTATAAATCGAAAAAAATGACCATGGCCAGACCAGTTTAAAAAGTTGTGGTTTGAGTAATATAGTTTTCTGTAAAAAATTTTAAAGACAATTAAAATATGAACTCACTTTAAAAAATTCAGATGAAAGTTTAAAAATTAAAAATCACGTATTGAAACACTTTACATAATTTTGTTGTATTTTTTTTAAAGAGTAAATGAAAAGACGAAAAAATGTAAGATTTTCGATTTGAAGCCTTTTTAAGAAGTTATAAGCAAAAAACTATAAAAAGAGCGTTTTTTTTAAATTGAAGAACTTGTCAAAAAAATCTCAAAATTTAGGAGAAAGAGTTTTTCGATGGGTGCTAAAAAATCAAAAAATGACGGGAATAAAAAAATTTTTAAACCGTTCGATGAATATTTAAATTAAGATTTCTATAGTCCTTAAAAACAAATTTTGATATTCATGATTGTCAAAACTCCATCAAATTGTATTAAAATCAGTCAAAGAGATCTAGAGATATCCTGTCAAGAAAAGAGCGTGACAAAGATACACACGTACATATTAGGGTGGCCTAAAACTGTACAGGAAACAAAAATTTTTGAAATGTTTTGCTCTTACCCCTCAAAAAGTTTCCAAATTGAAAAAAAATATACGCATTTTTTTATTTTAATCGGACACTATTTAGAGGTCGCTCAAACCCCATGAAATTTAACATTGACTTTCCATAAGAGAAATGAACTTTTTCTTAATTTTGCTATAGAATCGTCAAAAATCATCATAATAAGTATTGCACTGCAATTATTTGTTCACAAGAGTCCAAGGAATAATACTCTGTTGAATATTTA
>WNHD01003234.1:0-13134 GCA_011057455.1 Ganaspis sp. Gsp50
CGTAATCAGCGACCCCAAAAACCTGTAAGTAACAAGTCTCAATGGGAAATAATTGCTTTCCTCCAATGTTTACATTTTCAGTTATTTTAGCCAGGATGTAACAGGTAAGTTATGGGGTAACTCGGTAAGTACAGGGTCCCCACCCTTTTTCAGTTTTGGTTCTAAAAGTTAAGGGTTCAAGCTATCTTTTAAGCCATATTAAAGCTTTTTACGCCTTCACGTTTTTTTTACAGGACTTCGAAAAGTGCCTAAAAACCCGTTTTTTGAACATTTAACCTCACTTTTTAGGGAACTGGATAAATTGAAAATGTTTTTTTGATATTTTCTCGTTCATTGACACCCAAAGATCCAATAAACACAGGATTTTGGAAATAAACACGACATTATTGTTTTTTTGTTACTCAGTGTTAGAAATAATACTTAATTTTGTGCGAGGTAAAAATACACCGCGTGATAATATGCAAAATTAATTTATAATTAATTAGTTTGCTTAGTGTGTAATTTGTAACTGTCTGAAGTTTGAACCTTATATTGTCCATATTTTCCAACATAAATTAAAATCATTTATTATGAAAATGCTACAAATATTTCCCTAAAAAGAATTTAAAAGCGAATGCATTGTGAACTTTCATGTATGATGTTATAGTCAGCACAATTAAAATTATGTTCGGGCCACATATTTCGCAATTACTAATTTTATTACATGTGGTTTAATTGGAGGAAAATGAATTTGCATGCGCCTGTGGAATATTATTAAATCCTATCGCCATTCAGGGTGCAGACATAAACATTTGTTGACTCTTCTGATTACAGTTTAATTATCATAATAATCAGCACCAGAGTACTATGAGATGCACAAATCAAATATCAATGAGATTCACATACGCCTTTTACAATTTAACATTGCCTTCAATTTCATTCAAATTGTTTGTTAAGTAGGCTATTGTACTCCAGGATATAAAAACATAGTTATAGTAATAAAATGGTAGAGAGTCATTAAGTTGAATAATATATATTAAACTTTTAGTTCATTATTATTGTTCAACATCTATAGACCTTACCTCTATATGTTTTCTCGGTGAACTGATTGTGAGCTCTGAGACTTCCCCAATCGCAGCCGCTATAAGAACTACTACCAACTGCTGTAACCTGATTTTACATATTTTATAATTTTTTTAAATTTGCTTTAAAATTTGCCAAACTACTCACAAGTAAACCTATTCAAGTGCCAGTTGCCGATTTTGATCTCCCTTTGCATACATCTAGTAGGGTGAAAAATAATCGATACGCATTTTTTATATCGGCGGTAACTCAATTTTAAGGGTAGAGACTGCCCTTTGAATATTAAAGGGTGCACATAAAATAATTCAATTAAATTCATTAAACAACTTGCACCGTGGAAGCTTTCTGCAGTTTTAAAGATAGTTAAAACCAAATATGATGTCAACATAGTGTTGATACACATGCTCAGTCAAAATGGCGGATTCAATATGGCTTCTCGATTTTTTAGAAAAGGGATGGTTTTCGCATTTTAGTTGAAATCGGTTGTGTAATGTTAATTTTGAGTTTTGTAAAAGAGTTTCCGAGGGCGCTGAATCCAAATATGATGCCAAATTAGTCTCTAACAAAATGACGGATTCAATATGGCGTCTTCATTATTTAGAAAAGGGGTGGTTTTTGTCTTTTAACTGAAATCCGTTGTTTATTGTTTTATTGAATTTCAGAAGAGAGTTTTCAATGGTGATAAATCCAAATTTGATGTCAAAATAGTGAATGAATTGGCCATACTAGGCCACAAACCCAAGAAGAAGAAGAAGAAGAAGAAGAAGATGTCAAAATAGTCTCAAACAATATGGCGGTTTCAATATGGCGTCTCGAATTTTAAGAAAAGAAGTGGTTTTCGTATTTCAGTTGAAATCGGTTGTTTAATGTTAATTTTGGGTTTTGTAAAAGAGTTTTCGAGGGCGCTGAGTCCAAATATGATGTCAAACCTTTTAACATATTTTAATTAATTCAAAAATACTTGCTTTTACATTTTGAATTGATGAATATTATTTAAAAAATAAAATATATAAGTAACTTACACGAGCAACAAACACTTGAGCACTGAATTAACATCTTTCTATATACAATAATTAGGTGAAGAAGACTCCACCTTTAATAAAACATTGTTTTAAAAAATGAGGAGTTCACCTGTCGTCCGGCGATTGCTCCCAAAATAATATATTTCACATTTTAAGAAATAATTTAACGATGCATTTTGTGCAAGTACCAGACTAGAAATGATGCAAGACCAGCGTCGTCAACGACGAGTGTTCAGAATTCAATTGCGCAAGCGCGTCGAATCAATCCTGCTTCAATAATATAATCAATAGTTTCTATATTGACCGCTGCGCATTAGTGTACCGACGGTCGATTGATTATCATGTCCAGGTAGCGTGAGTGCGCCCAGTAAACTTTACAGTTGAAGATGGTCTTCCATTTTGTTAGGTGAATAACAAACAGAACAGCGTCTCTGGAATTACTGGATACTTGGTGAATTCGGAACTCACATCCGAATTCAACATCCGGTCAATAGCAACCATCAACGCAACTCTGCTTAAAAGAGGTGTATTGCTGTGATGCACACAGGTATCTCGTTGATGCAAGAAATTCGAATCTTTCGAGGAGACAATAGGGGTATTGCGAGAAATGGTTTTATTTTTGCCAGTTTCCTTTTAAACCTATTTCTTTACTTTAATTTTAAATGTTTACAAAAAGAAGAGAATGAAAGTCGATATTTTATTTTTAAGATTAAAAGACATGTCACTAATGTCATATAATTTTACAGTATCATTGGTTTTTGTTGAGTTAAACAGAAATTTGATTTCGTCTTTCAGATTATGTATAGGAGGATGGTAATTTCTTCTTAGCGATAACTTTTTTCTGAAGGAATATCAAACAATAAATCGTCGATTTCAAATAACATTTTTAATTCACGGAATTGAAATAAAAGCTGAGTTCTCTCGTACTTTAATAAAACTGCGCGAATATGAAAGGTAACGATCAGAAAAATGACTTGGAAATATTTTTCCGAACTCGCGATATTTTGTTCGAATAAGAAGTAATGAGAGACCATTGATACGAAGTGAAGAGACAGAAAGTGAAAAAATGCAAAGAGCTCCTTTGCTATTGGATCATATATCACGAAACTGGGAGACAGAATTCTCCATGTCCATAATGGAGAGTCATAAGTCACAAAGGATTATTGGTTGACTTTCCTTTCAGCAAGCAACCTGCATTTTAGACCTGTAAGCCATATAAATGGTTGTCTGAGAATGTCTATAGGATAATATAGTATGCTTTGTAAAATGCTGGATTATTCCTTTTCTCTGAAAACATCATCCTAAATGAAATGCAATCCATATCATGACCAATAATTTAATTTGGTTCTTAACATTATGAAATTTATTGCACGTAAGATTTATAAGTAATTTATAGGCGAATAATTTTCTCCATAGTTTATTTGAATTTCTCTATTATTTCTTCTTAGCGCCAAGTCATTGTTAGACGTTACTCAGCAGGAAAGCAATTAAACATACTCTCAGAATTAAAAAAAGGGGTCCCAACAAATGTTTCCGCCAGTGAGACCCAAACAAGATTCAAGAGAGCGCAATCGCTGTATTAGTCCCTCAAGAAGGAAAAGAAACAAAGTGGGAACACTTATCCTGATATCGATAAAAAAGCAAGATATCAAACTTTGTCCAAGAAGAGGTTCGGGCCCTCTGAATGAGTTTCCATGAATAATCTCGTTTTTTAAGAGTTATAATAAAAAATTGAATTTTAAATAAGAAAAATTATAAAAAAGTAAACTTTTTTTCTTAAATATCTGGTGATATAAATACTGAATATAGTTCAAATGTCTCGTTCTTTAATATAAAAATTTTTTCAACAGGAACTACCAGTAAAACAAAAGTTACATAAAAAATGTGATTTTAAAGTCAAAATTCATATAAAATTATAATTTACTCCGTTAATTCTTGGTATTTCAAATTATATTTCTAAAAATCCCATGGACTCTTTTGAGATTTTTACGAGTGTATTAACTACAACAAATTTCAATAAATTCGGTCAAATTGTTCGAAAGATATCTTGTGGATAATAAAAGGGTGACAAACATACACACACACACACACACACACACATCTGAACATTGCCTTCAAACTTCGATTTTAGCTTTTTAGATGAAAATGAGTTGATTTATTCTATTTTTGGAAAATCGAAAATCGGCACGATTACATGGCTTCCCTATGAGGAAGCAAAAGATTAAGAATTAATAAGTTATCAATTTAAAAAAAAAACAACAATAGAGGATGACAATGAATAAAATTTGAATGATCAAGGTTATTCGAACAAACAAAGTCACAAAATTACAAAATACAATTTATATTTCAAAATATCAAAAATCGATTCCAAATTATTCGTCTATAAAATAAATATAATTAATCGCGGGCTTGATCCTTGACACGCACACTGATGCGCTAATTTTATTATTTAAATAAGCCTTGCTCCCGAGTAAACATTATCTCTATTTTATTGAAAATTATTAGTGATAATAATTATTTTAACTGTTCTCATTGTTATTAATATTAATATTATTACAATGAATGTTGCTATTATTATTATTATCACTATTACCGTTATTATTAGTGCTACAATTATTATTATTATTATTTTTATTATTATTGTTATTATTATTACTGTTATTACTATTATTTTATAAATATTTTATGGGTAGAAATGACGAGAAAGTTTCAGGCAGTCGCTTATATCAGTGAAAGACGGGAGGCGCGCTTTCGTCTCACTCTATCCTAGTGCGTTCTCTCTAGCAGCATGCTACAGGCCTCCTCCCGTTGAGCAGAGAGCTAGCGCGCACGCACGGGTGAGCAAAGTCTGAGTACGCAGCCCTACTCCACTTATTTACTCCCACGCGATGGCTTGTATAGGACCCGCTTTTATAAAAAGCGACTGCTTCAAGCTGAATCGTCAGTTCTGTTTAGAGCTCACTCTCGGTTAGATTCCCTGGTCTCTGAATACTAAAGTCAAGGTTCTGTACATTTTAATAAAGACTTCCAATGGTAAATGTCAGATTTTCAATAAACTTATAGCTACTCTAGGTTCCCTGGAATAATCCTATTGCTGACCCTTGGTTTCCTTGGGTCTTCCTCTCCGCACTCTTGGATTCCTTGAGTATACGGCCCTTGGCTCTGCTCAGCGCTCTTGGCTCTCTTGAGCGCATCGCCCTTGGTTACCTTGTGTTTCCTTCCTACACTCTTGGCTTCCTTGAGAGTAGATCTCTTTCCGATTCCGGCACTCTTGGATTCCTTGAGTCTAACCCTTGGATACCTTGGGTCAAGAAACTTCCTTCCTCTCCCAAGCCTACTTACATACGTATTCCCCTTGCCAGCGAATTCGACCGTGTCGGTTTCCGAAGTCGTCGTCGCTCCGCCGAGGGGACACAGAAATTGTCTAACATAATATTAACCAACATCTGTCACTGTAGGGTCGCGCCAACAAGAAGTCAGCAGAGAGGAGTCGTCGCCATCGAGAAAAGGAAAATTGCCGTAAGGTAGGATACTTCACGGCAGAGGGCGCTACACAACAACCATTACCATTGAAACACCACCCATTCACTTACGACGCTTATCAGAACCGGACGCTAACCCAAGGAGGGGTCTTACGTCTTCCGAAATTCGCGGTAGGGTCTACCGAATCTAGCCTTCCTCTAAGTTCGGAGCCTAGACCACCCTTATGAGCGCTGTCTACTACCTCTGCTGCACCACCTAGACCTCTTCCGCCACCGCGACCTTTGTATCAACACCCCTCGCGGTCACCCAGGTTTGATTACGTTTCTAGTAATTACCCGCGGCCTCACGCCGTTATCGCTCCCGCTCGCCGTGCCAGAGAGACGCCGCCACCAGTCGAAGAGGGCCAGTTCAGACCTACACCACCCTCGCCTAAGACGCCTCCTACACCACCAAAGGGGACTCTATGTCCAGTCACGGGGTGGTCGTTACCGTCTCCCGGCGTGCCGCCTCCGGCCATCCCCACACCTCCTGTCCCTAGGACAAAGGGGCGGTTGATCTTTTCGCCCGACAATTCTCCACTTACTGATAAGAAGATAAACGAGATTTTAGATGCCGTGTTAGCTGTCCCGTCTCCGATTTCACCATGGAAGAGCGATCTTAGTTCCTTAAGCGAAGTCCACTCTCCCGAACTAAAACACCTTCGGATTGACGTCGACGAGTTACCTTTAACAAAACGTAGGAAGATTCGGAGGAAGTTAAAAGAATTATTTCAGTTGTCCACGATAAAGCAATATAATTTTATTTGTAAATAAATCTTGATTTACTTTAAATCCGTGTTCAATCACACCCCCACACCATAACAGCCTTTATAGAATGAAAAGTAAATGACGGTCAATAATCAATTTATATCGGCGAGTTGAGTGTGCTGCTTATCAAACAAGGATGAAACTCTGCAGACTATAAAATTTCCGTATAAAGAGTACAATAACAAAAAAAACACGTTCATACTAAATTAAAATACATTAAACAATAATTAAAATTTAAAGCAAACTCATCCAAGTTAATGTTCGTAAAGCTAAGCGACCACGTTACGGCAAGTTGGAAAGCGTCTCGGGATTTTTCTCCTTTTTTCTTTAAAGCGATCCAAATTTCAGGGAAATCAGATAATGCGTCCACCGTTCCTCAATCCTTCTGCCTCTTTTCGTGATCCACAATTATTGAAATTATGCCCCTTACTTAATATTCGAATTACCATCCACGGTTATATTTAAAATGCCACTTTACAATAATCAACTACTTATCACCAAATTCATTACACAAAGAAAAGAAACACGAATACTCCCCAAAACAGGATTAATTAAAAATTTTAGCATTGCGAAGGATTAGAGCAATTAATTAATTTACCTTTTATGTTTCGGCGATGAACATGGAAAAGTGTCACGGAGTCAGTATACCTTCCAAAAGTAACATTGGATGAGTGAGTCAGAGAGGTCAAGGGCCGGCCCTTTTATTAACACGGACTTTTCTCCCCCCAATCATTAATTGATAATTACGTAGAAACCCTTCCCACACCATCACGTGATCTCACAGTAGAAATTGCGGTATTTGACAGGCACTAACATGAAATTAACACTAACAAGCTTTTGCACTCCCTCAGAATCTTGGAAAACTGCGTCTAGTTTCCAAGATTTGACTAGGAAAGAAGGATTTCGTTAGAGTACTGGACCCTTTAAAAGTTTCCTAGAGACTCCCATAGTTTGAACGAGGAAAAAGGTTGTTTTGGAAGGTAAGCAAACCAGAATCAATCTCTGAAAACACAAAAAGAAACGATTGAAGTTAATAATGGAAAGCTCCTAATGTAAATTATATGCCAAAGAGTAAATCGGACAAAGTGATTAAGTCTGAGAGGTGCATGCGAAAGTTCAAGACCGAACAAAACTTGGAGTGTTTCACGAAGATCAGCGACCTGAGCAGACTCCAGGAATAAATCTTTAAATACAAAATTGTCAAATGAGAATAAAAATGGAAGGCATTCATATGAAGAAGAAAAGGAAACGGAATGAAGGCAAAAGTGACAGAAACAAAAAGAAAAATAGAGAGATCTCACCAGAACAAGCCAATAGGCAAATTTAATACATCTTCAGTGAATCTATACCTTCAAAATATTATGCTGGTCTGGCAACAAATATCCGGACAGGAGTAAAGACAGATTGTAGGCAGAACAAAGAATTTTCTATGCAGTGGATGAGTATCGTAGACTACGTGCAAAGAGAAACATCCGAAACTGTATTGGTGTGCTCTTCGTTAAAATGGGAATCGTTGTATCCTCAATGGTGACGAAGTAGCGGGGTGCTAATAGAAGGTCGGTATCCTTGAATCCAGATTGGTCCAGTAACTAAAATTCTCCTAGGATAAAGAAAAACCTAAAAGGAAGATATCCAATTTAATGGTATGTTAGGAGACTAATTATAACAAACAGGTAATGTTGCTGCGGTGAAATAGGTAACGTATATGTTATTTACGAATCGGGATTTTTTATGTATTATGAGGGGTATTATGAGGGGTACTATGAGGGGTATATTTAGAAATAAAGGAAAAGGAATGCGAAAATAGAAAACTTTTTTATTTGAGTATTAGTACAAATGTAGACTCCGGAAGCCAGGACCACGTGAAATCTCATCAAAATGAAACTATCAAGATCCCCTGGCAACTGGAGGTATATGTTTATTTACAAGATTAAACAAGATAAGGGGCGCCAAGGGTTAATAAAGAGACAAAATTATTTATGATTCGGTCACCCTCTATAGAGGGTATTCTTGTGTGAGGAAATAAAAGTGTGTAGATTCACTCCAAGTGGATTCCTTCATGTAAACGAAACGCCAAAATAACAGTCAACCAATACAGAGGTTATTTAAATTCAAAATCGGAAGAACAAACGACAAAAAATCTTACCTTAGATCGAAATCCTCGTCGATCAAGCAGTCAGAGGCCACTCACCAGCAAAAAACAAGAATTTGAGACAAATTCAAAAAATCCTCACTCGACCAATAAATTTCGCACTCGAGTAAGACACCTTGTCACTTTCCAGGCTCGTGCTATACTACCTGCCCTGTCCCTACCCTGACGCTATTTCTCTCTTTCATATGTTGTTACCTGCTCTCTCGTCTCTTAGTTTCTCAAAACAAACTCGGCTTCAAGGTTCAAATTAACTTTATTAGCTTGGGCTTAAACGCAAATACACCAATATCAATCAGAAACTATCAAAGAAATACTTACAAACTTCAAACTTCAAACATTTTAGAAAATATGTAAGTCCGAACTTGAAACTAAAATACAAAAACAAAAACCCCATTTCATGAGGCGACAATACAATAAACGAAACAAAATTTCACAAAACATAAACATAAAGCATTTGACTGTACCGAAGAATTATATGGGATTTTTAACAGTTTAAAGAGGGTAGTTGTTGAAAAAAAATAGTTACCCTAAGGAGTAAAAGACAAAACCACAATTCATGATTACTGTCAAAGTATTCAGTGAAAAAGAGGGGATGGAGAGAAATAGAGATTCTTTTATTACACATTTATGCTCATAAAATGACAAATACTTTTTTAATTGTGGCCATCATATGTGACGATAGTGATGGTCTGTCGATTCCAAAAAAGAATCGACTAAAACAATTCAACTCCCTGCCGCTGCACCATGCCACTTGCATGTAAGTATAGTTTCGGTGGCAGGAAATAAACACTTTTAAAAAGGTATTTGTCATTCTATGAGCATCAATGTGTGGTACCAATGAAAATTTAATATAATTTTAATTTAATATTAATTAAATTATAGTTATGTAAAATAAAATTATATGAAAAAAAATATTTTTCAATAATTTAAAGAAAATAAATAAGGACACTTTCCTAAATATTTCAGAAATTTTAAAATAATATTTCACGAAACTTACAAATTCAAATTGTGAAAATATTTCATAAATAGATTAGAATTGAAAAAAATATAAAGCCAAAAAAAAAGAAAAAATGTTAAACCTATATTTTCAATAGATTAAATTTGACTTTTTTTATATTTTGTGGCAAACCTGTCACGAGACTTTAATTATTTTAATAAAAAGAAACGGGGTTCGGATCGTGAAGGCCGTCACAAATGTACGAGCGAGATCTTCGTAATTAGAGAAATTAGAAAACAGCAGCATGGTGCGACGGCGAGAGCGAAGCTGGAGGAAAACACAAACTTACAGGTGTTGAAAACTCAGCTATCGGGTCGGCCGCAGCACTCACACACAGATCTCAAAATGTGCGTGAAATATTCCAAAAATATCAATAGGCACAATAAGGCGCACATTCTCAACACTCAGTTCAATGAAACGAGATCAGTTATAAACAAAGTAGTTATTATTTATCAAAATAAGCGCTGAAAGCGCAAAACAGGTTTTATAATGATAAAGTAAGTTTGTATGAAACAATTTAGGTGCAATTAGCACAGAGCTGAGCGTCTTTCTGTCGAGGCGTCGATCGTGATCGGCGTTCTGAAAGTCTGGGACACTTCGTTTGAGATCGGGTCAGCTGACCCCCAATTCGGCCATCGACCGCGAATGCATAAATCTCACCTGCGCTAGATATAGGGCGAGAAACTAGAATGATTGGAATTCAGCTTACTTGCTGTTTCTAATACTGCAATGAGGGAGAGCGGCGAGTTTATTAAAAATAATAGGAAAAATGGTCGAGTTCGACACAATTTTTAATGTAATATTTCATATCGATTTTCTGTAAAATTGTGAAAAGACGTTATTAGGAAAAAAAGACTCATCAAAAATTTATTTTTTTGTAAAAGTACTGAAATCTACATGACGTATATATTATATTTAATGAAAACGATTTAGATAAAGGCAATTAATCGTAACTTCAAAAATTACTTTACCATATGAAATAAAAGCCATTTCTGCTTCTTTATAGCTTATAATAAATTAAAACTTTTTATGAAAGCTATTACTTTTAAGACTCTCAAGTCAACAAAACAATGGGAAAATGCAATGACAATGAAATAGTTCTTACTATTTTACAGTATCATAAAATCCACACTTTGAGGTTTTATGTTATTTAGGAATACACTAAAAATGTAAGTACGTACATATATTAATAGTTTTTTCACATAATGTGAAATCCATATATTTATTCAGCATCTTTCAACACTCTGTAAACTTCAAATTTTGCTGTAATAAAAAACAATGGAGATATAACATTTTACTTTTTAAATTGACTTTACTTTGCATTCTCATAACATTAACATCGTAAAAAAATGGCCAAAGTGTCAGTTTCTTTTTATCGATAAGTTGTGTATTAAACTTTAAAGAAGGAGTCTCTTTTTTTGATGCAATAAAAAGTAAATATAGCTAGTAATCTTGTGGTTTCCTGATAGCTTCTCAGATAGATTATATCCAATATTTCCAATTCATTACCTATAATTTAAAGAGGTCATTAATTAATTGATAAGTATGTTTTGAACTTTCTAGTAACGCATAGTGCAAGGGGCAGTAAGCCTCGAGTTTCCTACAGGGACAAGCAACCTCAAGCCCTAGCTTAAAGTTCTATCCAAGTTGCAGTTTATTGCAACAACTTGTCCTCTTGCTGCTTTTGCGGCTTTACCTGGACCCAGCTGTTCAGGTTTCCTATAATATCAAATCTAGCAAAATCGATGAAACACTTTTCAACACTTTTTTCATCCAAAATTGGTCTACTTAAAAATTTAGTGTTATAACTTTTTCGGAAGTAAATTAAAGAAAAGACCACATGAACAAAAATTTTTGTATGCATTTTCGTTAAGTAAATAATTGTATTTTCAAAATGAATCAATAGAGATAATAAACTAATAAGAGATTTAACCGATGTAATTATATTACAATTGAGTTGGACAGTGAGGTGTGAGACGAGAGCTGATTACACTCGCGCTGATTACACATAGCACTGAGTAAAGTTCCATTAATTTTGAATAGAACCAAAAATTGAGGCGTAAACTCAATTTACAATTACGATTTTAAAAAGCAATAAAAAACACATTAGGATCACTTAAGACTTAAACAAAAAAAGATTAAACATTATTATCCTTTGTGATTGCTGATTTAAAAATAAAGTATAAACAATTGCTTAATTATTTAAACAATTTTTGATTGTTGATTATCCAATGTAGTGGATTTAAGGCTAGAAACATCTAGTTTTTTGTACATTTCTCAACTTTATATCAGTAGAAGAAGTAATTTCTGCTTTCGGATCCCAAGTTTATTGACATATGGGTCAAGAATCTTTTTGGTTTCATGGTAAAATTTCTATTATACATTGTTGGTAAATTGATTTATTTATCACAGTTCGATGATACTGTTTTTTTAACAATATCGAATGGAAAGAGCTCAATTTTAATAAAGACTCAAAATCAAATTCATATGCACCGAGTCTTGTTTAAGTGTTTGCAACGAAACTTTATATTGATTATTCACCTGATTGATGATTCGCTGGATATACTCGCCGGACCAGATATTGATTTATATTTGAGGAAAGTCGTCACAGATTAACGTCGAAATAAAAGAGTTAATTTTATAATACGATATTTATTTTCAAAGATTACAAGATCCAGCGTATAAAACTAATGTCGCACGAGTTTCTGTTTTAAAAGCGCACGTCTAATTCGCCATGTCGCTCGTGTAGTCTAGCGTTTCAATCGCAAATGAAAAGGGAGAAAATTAAAAAATAATGAAAATAAAATTAATAATCTCGAAATGAAGGGAGTAAATTCGTTCGCGTTATGTTTTAGTTGATTTGCCACTTATAGCACGAGCTTCGCTCGTGTCCTGTATTCGTATGGTCACCTGCGTGTAGGCAACCCGTTGTCCATGCTTTTTTCGTCGTCAGCGCCGTCGGTCTTCTAGCTTTATTGTTTCACATTGAGCAGAGAGGGTTCCTAGCGGGTTCACTTGTGGGATTTTGTGTTATTTAAATAATTGTTAAAAATGATAGAATGTAAATCAGAAGGCTCCCAACAACCTTGCGTGTTGACCGGACTTTTCAGGATGAATAAAATTATTTAAAAAGATTTTACTTTTATTAAATTTATTATACATGTTAAAAGTGTAAAGTGTTTAAATCATAAAATGATTTAAAAAGATTTCACTTTAATTAAATTTATTATACATGTTAAAAGTATCAGTTACACAAGCGTGGTTCCAACGCAACTGTACAAATTTCGTCGCGCGCAATTAGTATATTTGGACGTTGCATCTTGTGTCTCGCTTTCTATGCGAGTGAGATCTTAAGATCTATGCTTCTCACTTTACGAAAGAGAAGAAAGATCAATCACTATCATGTTACTCTACGATTCCCACACACTGTTGTATTGGAAGTGTCCGACACTCTGTCTGTCTGTCTGTGGTCTCTAATGGTTTAATATAGGTTAATGCATTTGCATTTTTACCCTTGTGGTCTTATATTGAAAAGAATTTTATTCGTGATGAGTAACTAATGGATGATTATTAAAAAGGACCCACGTCCAGTAATTCTACTGTTCGTGGGCG
>WNHD01003235.1:0-13134 GCA_011057455.1 Ganaspis sp. Gsp50
TTTTTTTATATGTAAATATAATATTTCATGTATGAATACAATAATTGTGATTGTCCACGACAAGAGGTACCTTAAGTTAAGAGCGCGTAAGCTACCTTTTGGACGGTATTTGTAAAAATTCATATATAAAAATTGATTATAATTAATTAACGCCTTTGATGAATTTATTAAATACATATTCATGTTCGGCATACACCTTCGCTTGCCTTTTATCTTCCAGAGTGCTTACACATCGTGCTCGGGGTACTTGAAAAATCCTCGGTGAAAACAACAAAAAAAGCAGTGTCATTTTCAATAAATTTCAAACTTGTGTCTACCATATAGAAGGAACTATTTTGATCAACGGATCGAGAGCGTTCCTCTGGCGTTTTTTGATTTCTTTTCAGAATTGAACGTCCCGATCCGCTGTCGTTTTTTTTAAATATAAAATTTTACCATGAATATCTCTTTTTTATTTTTTGCTTAACTAACGTTTAATTCGGAATATTTCTCTGAGAAAGATGATATTTACACACTGGCAATCGCGATTGATTGCTCGTGTACGCGCGGCAAACCAAACAAGAAAATTGGTAACACAAAAAAGAAAAATACGTCAAAGCAAACAACATTTAAAATTATCCACCCGCATTGACACTATGTTGTTAGTCGTGAATTTTGAAATTTGGCTCAACGAAGCCGCACTCGGGCTCGGGTTGTTTGGGCTGGTTTGGTAGGGTTTACACACAAAAGGAGCAACACTAGACAACGTACACGAACCCCTCGAATACCAGTCGCACCGCCAATTGTAAATGTTCACCTCGCATCACTCCCAAAAAATGAGTCATGCTTTTCATAAAGAAACGCTTTAAATTTGCGTTTCTTTTCAATATGAAACACTTTATTGTCATGCTTCTTTTTTGTTCTCTGAAAAATGTGGCTATTTATACGTAAAGGCATTTTTGGAAATAGAACTGCGGCGCGAAAATTGTTTCAGATGAATAATTTTTCATTTTGGTGGATTGAAAAAGCAGGTAATTCTCGAAAATTGGTCAAAAAGTGCGTATTTTGAAGGCTGGGAGAAACGACGTTGGAGATCTATCCCCACTTCTGTGATCTACGCCCACTTCGGAGCGCGCAACTTCTATCCCCCCTCTACTGCGCGCCACTTCTGTCCCCACTCTGCCACGCGGCACTTCTATCTCCACTCTACTGTGCGCCACTTCTATCCCCACTCTGCCACGCGGCACTTCTATCCCCCCTCTACTGCGTGCCACTTCTATCCCCCCTCTACTGTGCGCCACTTCTATCCCCACTTTGCCACGCGGCAATTCTATCCCCCCTCTACTGCGCGCCACTTCTATCCCCACTCTGCCACGCGGCACTTTTATCCCCACTCTTGTGAGGATAGAACTCATCGTGTAATTACGATGTATCCGCTGATATCACAGGAGTGGGGATTTAAAGAGTCTCGCACGTAATTCGCAAGGTTTTATAAAAAGATTTTTCAAAAACCCTTTAAACTACGAAGAAAAAATACGTTTGTGAATCATCCCCACTTCTGTGACAGTAGCGGACACCCTAAAAACACAAAGGCGGCGATAGATTGTAAACGCCCCCTTTCAAATTTCTCGTTAGGGATAAGAGAACGACGTTTGAAGTCTATCCCCACTCCTATGACACGAAGTGTCCGCTGGCGTCCTGAGAGTGGGGATAGATCTCAAACGTCATTTCTCATACTCTTAGAGATACCTAGTTATTGGTTTGACTAAATCAAATGTTTTTAGTCAAATGTGCAGTTGTTACTAGCGTAAAAATTTTAAAAAAGCGACTGCAGATTGTTTTTATTTTTAAAATCGTTTTAGAAACATTACAAAACAATTTTAAAAACTCCTGAATAGTTTTTAAAAAATTTTAAAGACGCGAAACTTTTTATAATTGTGCTACAAGGTTCGTAAAAATATTAAACAATTGAGTTTAAAAATTTCAGTAAAACTGCAACGCATTTTTGGTGAATTTAATTTTATTGCTTTGTTAAAAATCCGTTGTTAGAAATTCTTTGTTAGAATTAATTACATTTTTGTTATTGTTTTTAAAATCGCTACGAATTTTTTATAGAATTTTTTCCAATTTATTATTTAAACAATTTTTTTTGTTTTGGGTTTCTTTTTAGAAAGAAATGCGTACACAGTCGCAAAACAATTTCGACCTCACTATTTTGAATTTTGAAATTTATTCTTTTAATAAAAAAAAAATTGTTGACTTGAGTTAAATTCGTTTCATGTAGAATTGCAGATGAAAAGTTTGCACACTTTCTGTTTAGGCGTGGAAAATGGTTTCTGCGCAGGACAGCGCAGTCTTTGCTATGGCTGCGCAGAAGATTTTTATTGTTGCGCAGTAGATTGTAAAGCTGCGCGGTAGGCTTCTACAGTTGTGCAGCAGATTCTGAAGCTGCGCAGTTGTTTCTACATATGCGCAGTACATTATAAAGCTGCGTAGTAAGTTTCTACAAATTCGTAGTAGACTATAAAACTGCGCAGTAGGTTTCTACGGTTGTGCAATAGTTTCTAAAGTTGCGCAGTAGTTTCTACGAATTTGCAGTTGACTAAAAAAGTGCGCAGTAAGTTGCTACGGCTGCACAGTAGATTCTAAAGCTGCGCAGAAGTTTCTGTGAATTCGCAGTTGACTATAAAGCTGCGCAGTAGGTTTTTATGGTTGCGCAGAAGTTTCTATGGTTGCGCAGAATTTTCTACGGATTCGCAGTAGACTATAAAGCTGCGCAGTAGTTTCTACGAATTCGCAGTTGACTAAAAAACTGCGCAGTAGGTTTCTACGGTTGTGCAATAGTTTCTAAAGTTGCGCAGTAGTTTCTACGAATTTGCAGTTGACTAAAAAAGTGCGCAGTAAGTTTCTACGGCTGCACAGTAGATTCTAAAGCTACGCAGAAGTTTCTACGAATTCGCAGTTGACTGTAAATCTGCACAGTAGTTTCTACGAATTCGCAGTTGACTAAAAAAGTGCGCAGTAAGTTTCTACGGCTGCACAGTAGATTCTAAAGCTGCGCAGAAGTTTCTATGAATTCGCAGTTGACTATAAAGCTGCGCAGTAGGTTTCTACGGTTGCGCAGTAGATTCTAAAGCTGCGCAGTAGTTTCTATGAATTCGCAATTGACTAAAAAAACTGCGCAGTAAGTTTCTACGGCTGCGCAGTAGATTCTAAAGCTGCGCAGAAGTTTCTACGAATTCGCAGTTGACTATAAAGCTGCACAGTAGTTTCTACGGCTGCACAGTAGATTGTAAAGCTGCGCAGTAAGTTTCTACGGCTGCACAGTAGATTCTAAAGCTGCGCAGTAAGTTTCTATGGCTGCACAGTAGATTCTAAAGCTGCGCAGTAGGATTCTACGGTTGTGCAGAAGTGTCTACGAATTCGCAGTAGACTATAAAGTTGCGCAGTAGATTTCTACAGTTGCATAGCAGGTTCAATGCCTGCGCAGTAATCTCCCATAGCTGCGCAAGTCACTCCTAACCTCTCAAACCAAGAATTCTTTCTGTTTGGCAATTTTTCTGTAAGCTTGTGCACCAAATGAACAAAATCTTGCCGGAAAGATTACCAACCAATCAGAAAACGCTGATTCAAGATAAAAAAAGTTTCAGTTGATTATATCCTAAATTTTTTTCTCATTTTTCTAAAGTAAAATGGCTAACTGTCAATTCCTTCGGGGCGTTAAAATGTTAATCGTTTCATTCGTTGAAATGTTCCCTCGGTGTGACGGCTAGGTTCCATTTAGTGTGAATTAATTAAATACATTAAGTAATTAATTAGGGCAGAGCTGATTTCTAGGTCAGCGTTGAAACCAGAATTTCGAGGGAAACTCTAGGGATTTGTAAAGTACGTGTCCTCGTTTCACTTGAGTCATCTGCTGAATTTTCAAAGTTTCATTGAACGTGGTGAATGAGCGCACGTCATGAACTTTGTAGCCGTCACATTATTGGCTACATAGCCGCGAGGAACAGAAGTAGAAGCAAGCAATGACAAGGTCCTTTGATCGGCAGTGCTTGCGAGGTGATCGTTGGTGCTCCTGGCATTTGAGGGAGGGAAAGGGTGATACACGAGGAAAGGGATGGTCGAAAGGTGACAGAATCGACGTCCCCCACCCACGGATTGAGTGGGGGCTCTCCTCCGACAACAACACGGCTCTCTGCACCGATGCATCTCGGGTGGCCCGTTCCTAAGAGTAGAATTGATGGAAACAAATATTCTTGACAATCGATACGCGCTCACAACAGGCGAATATATTTACGAGCTTCAAGCACAAAGTCGGAATTTTTTTCAAACAAGGATATTGGCCGTTCGGATTATCAAAGGCGAATCCCGAGAACTCAAGATTTTTCGCTAAAGTAAGGAAATGGCGTTTTTGAAAGTGTTGGAAAATTAGAGGAATTTTTTTAATAAATACAAACTGTGCAAAAATACAAACTGTGCAAAAGGCACTCGTTTTTTACATTCTCGAGAGTGTTTTTCATTAATTTCATCAAACTTTGACAATGGTAACTGGTAAATCTATTTACAATGGTAAATCTCATGAACTTACTCTCCTGTTGTGAGCTTTTGCGTACGATAAAGTTTGCCAATTAGAATTTTTGATATAGCCATGCACCAATTAAATCTCATGGTTTTATTACTGATTTTTTGTTATTAATAATGCGATGTGATAAGTACGAGTTACGCTTTTCAACGCGATTCTTTTTTGCACAGTTACCGTCCGAGGCATGCTTTTTACTCTTAATAAATAAATCAAACGCGTCATGCCAAAATTGTAACGAAACCGAATCCGATTTTACCAGTTCTATCTTGGTCTCTGAAATCTTTACCGAACCCACGCTAGACGCTTCCTTCTCAATCAAAAATTTTTATTGCAATTGCATTTCACAAAGATTTACATTAAGATTGTAATTTTACCACTTCATTATAAAACTTTTGGTGGTGTTGAGAAGGATTTTAGTTAAAAAGACCCTTTAAGGAGGAATTATAAGAAGTATTTTTAAAATAAGAATTTTAAAATAAGAATTTTAAAAATAAGTATTTTAAAAATAAGAATTTTAAAAATAAGTATTTTAAAAATAAGAATTGTAAAAATAAGTATTTTAAAAATAAGAAGTATTTTAAAAGGAATTTTTAGCAAGTTTTCATTAAGAAGGAAGCGTCTGACGAAGCTTATTAAAATTGATTTTGATTAGACGCTGCAATTTATCAGTATCACGGTGTCTGTCTTTAAACGTATCCTAAACAGAACCTACCTTTCACCATATTCGTCCGTGTGAGCGTAACTCTGTACGCTGTTCTCTTCAATTAGAAACTTGACGCGTTGGTAAAAAGATGCGGTTACACTCGGCGGCTGCTTTCGGAGAAGAACCTCTACAGGATCATTGCTGGCAAGGCACATTATGTGATCTGCACACGCTTCATGAGAACAGCACTCGCTATCCGAACAGTCGATCATTCCATCTGGAGGATCGTCATTTCACAATAATTAATCATCTTACCTGAGACTGAAGCTCTATTTCTACCCCAAATACAATAACATTTACTTTCATTGTTTACTTTCCTATTTTCCTACTTTCCTACTTTCCTACTTTCATTATTTCTTTCATTATTACTTTCATTATTTACTTTGATTATTCACTTTCATTATTTATATTCAGAGCTAAAATTCCAAAAGACCTTTATTCGCAAAAGTATTTCATGTCCTTTAGTTGAGAGAAAAATTTGAAAGAACTTTGATACTTCCGGTCTGATCTCGAAGGATAAAAGAAACGGTATCAGGTAAAGGCTATATTTATCTCACAAGAGAGCCGAGATCATTAAAATTTTCAATTATCCTTTGACATTTTCCTTCCTATCAAATTACACAATCGTTATTGGAAACTCTCAAAGTCCTTGCGATATTCTCCATAATCTTTGCCTTGATGAAATAGAATCAAAGGGATTTCTACTTTTATGAAACAATAGAGAAATTGCTATTATCCTGACTTGAAATATTTTCACAATAATTAAGGTAAATTTCTCAAAATTGCAGAAAGACTTACCCTGGTCGTTATCAATTTCATCGTTACATTCCATTTCAAGAGGGATGCTACAGTCTCTGCCAGCCCAACCGGTCGCACAATCGCAGCTGTACTCCCCATCCTGTAGAGTACACAATCCGTGCCTGCTGCACGAATTCTCACAACCAGCTACCGGCAAACGATTCATTTTATTAATTCCCAAAAGATCCCGTGGCAAATGAATAGTAGATTTTTTAAAAGCAAATATAAATACAAAGTAAATACAAATTCAAAGTAAATACAAATACAAAGTAAATACAAATACAAAGTAAATACAAATACAAAGCAAATACAAATTTACTTCATGGTACATGAATTAGATGGTTGCTTATTACATCTAACAAGTTTATACTCACGTAAAGTGCAATGTTTTCCGTTCCAACCTTGACTACAAACGCAGGTTCCGTTCTTACACTGACCATGTCCCGCGCATCTAGCATCGCAAGGTTTCTGATCGCATTTCGACCCCGTCCAATCGTCGTGGCATCTATAAAAAATCCCCCGTTTTTTAATCTAACAGGTCTTTCTCTTTTGGCTAATGAACGCATTTGGATTTTAATTTACTTGCCTAATTATTGTACAAAGGGAATTAACTTTGATTAAATGAGGTTTGATTAGGTAGTTTAGATCTTTGGATCTGTCTTAGTATGTTTTAGATCTCCGATTGGGTAGCTACTGATTCGATATCTTGAGGTTGGGAGTACAAGGCAAAAAGAGAAAGATGGTGGCTGAGAGGTATAAAACCGTGATTGGTAGTAGCAAAGAAAATAAAAAAAATAAAGAAAGTAAAGAAAATGATTCGATATCTTAGATCTTCGGTCAGATGTCTAAGATCTCTGATTAAATGTCCAAAATATCCAATTAAATGTCTAAGATCTCCGATTAAATGTCCAAGATCTTCGACTAGATGTCCAAGATCTTCGACTAGATGTCCAAGATCTTCGACTAGATGTCCAAGATCTCTGATTAAATGTCTAAAATCTCCGATTAAATGTCCAAGATCTCTGATTAAATGTCTAAGATCTCCGATTAAATGTCCAAGATCTTCGACTAGATGTCTAAAATTTCGAATTAGATACCTTAGACCTCTAATAAGATATCTTAAATTTCCAATTAGATACCTAAGATCTCTGATTAAACATTTTAGATCCGGTGTCACAATCAGAAGCGGAAGACCATCCCCTTATGCCCTTTATGACCAATAAAGAGTGGTTTTCCGCCTCCGAATTGTAACACTACTTATAAATCCCTAATTAGAAGTCTCGGATCTCCTTTATTCTTCCTTCTCCCTTATTAGTCTCTTTTACGATACATAAAGGTTCAGTCAACGCTAAAATTAGTCTCCCTTGTGATACAAGAAGGTTCGGTTAATGCTAAAATTAGTCTCCCTTGTAATACAAAAAGGTTCGGTTAACGCTAAAATTAGTCTCTCTTATGATACAGGAAGGTTCGGTTAACGCTAAAATTAGTCTCTTGTGATACGCGAAGGTTCGGTTAATGCTACAATTAGTCTCCCTTGTGATACGCGAAGGTTCGGTTGACGCTAAAATTAGTCTCATGAAGGTTCGAGTCTTTAGATCACATGGCAAGTTAGGCACGTGGCTTGAAATTAAGATCCTGTGATAGAAGAGGATTGGGTTTTTTTAAAAGGCAAGGTGGTACTGACTTGCAGACACCCTGTTCGCAGGTTCCATGTGGTCCGCAGTCGAGGCCGCAGCTCGGTTGCGAGCAGTCGATTCCAGTCCAGTGGTCCTCGCAGATGCAAGCGGCTGATTCCAAGTCGTAGGTGCCATGCTCCGAGCAGCCTGGCAAGCACTGGTAAACTCTTTGGTCCACCTGGTTGCACCTTTCACCCTGCCACCCTGCCTTGCAGTAGCATTTGCCTTTGACGCAGGCGCCGTGTCCACTGCAGCTGGGATCCGAACAGTCAGCTGCAATCCCAATTCCCAATTACTTTTTCGATACTTTCGCAATTCGGTTGACGAAACTTTAATGATAACTGTTAAACTTGGACCGTCTGGCGAATCTTGCCGAATACTGATTGCGAGAGGTCGCCGATGAATGGATCAACTTTTTAAATTATGGATCAGAACAATCTCATTATTCTCGGAATTTGAAAGTCAAGGGATTCCGAGTTATTTAAGAAAACGTGTTTTCATTGTCCTGCTGCGAGTGTTCGCACTGACTTTAAGGGAACTTTACGGAAAGAATCATGAACATAAAAGGGTTTTGTGCTTTCGTTTATAGTCTTAATTTTGATTTTTTTCAGATGAAGCTGAAATCATGGTGAGTAGTTTTCTAATTACTTTTCGTAGTTTTAGAAATATGAAAGAGTTATGTTAGACCTGAAAAGACAATTTTTGGCTTACAACCAAACTTGGGTGGGGTTCTGTAGTGCTAATTGGAATGATTATGATAATTGTGAAGCACATGATTATCATAATTGTGAAGCACATGATTATCATAATTTTGATAACAATAGCAGCTCTACGATTTGCTGTAGAACAGACAGATCGCTATAAAAATGGAAAATATTGGCTTCATACGCCGAGAATTATAGGTTTCCTGTCCGTAATGCCCGTCATAATAAACTGCATAATGAGGATCATAAACACCGGGGATATTGACTAGCATGGTATTGAAATCCAAGGGAATGGCTGTTGACATAGTCATCACACAAACCATTTTCACTGATTTGGTCCGTTTTAGAAAGAGTTGTCCATTTTCAAAAAGGGTTAGTTTCTTCTCAAAACGGTTTGGTTGTTTTTCGAAAAGACGTGGCTTTTTAAGAATTTTTGGTTGATTTTCAAAAAGACATGGTCTCTTCAAAAAAAATTTCTCACTGTAGGTTTAACTGTTAAAGAGTTAGTTTTTTAGAAAAAAGAGTTGTGCATAATAAATAAGAAAGCGGAGAGTCTAGTTATTTTTGGATAGAAGGGTAGATTAAATCATGACTTACGTTCAGAGCAAAAGGGTCCTTTCCATCCAGAACTGCAGATGCAGGATCCTCGTACGCACTGGCCGTGTTGGTTGCAATCGGGAACTTGGCAATCCCCAATGGGAATATCGCACTCGGCACCCTTCCAACCATCCTCACAGTGACAGACACCACCTCCATATTGTCCGTGAGACGAACACAACACGGGACAAACGCTTTTGCTGCAGTCAGCGCCCTAAGAAGATGCATAAAACGAGCTGTGAATCTTGCCTCGTCGTTAGCTTTCACCTTCCTCATACTGGTAGCAAAACCTCGCCAAGTGAGTAACACAATTACATGCTTGATTGGATCCCGTGCATCGCACTTCACTTACTCCGGCACGATTAAAAAAAAACCTAATTCGTTCCCTAGTAATACTGCCTCCAATAATTCCTGGATCTAATAAAAATCGCGTTTGCTAATTTAACTTAATTATCGAAGGTTTTGCTACCGGTAGTTGAAAGTAATTGTGATAGTTTATTTTAATTGATCAGGAATTTTTTTTGTTTTTGTTTCAAGCAAGGTGTTTTTTGGCTTTAAAATCTGTAACTTTGGAACTTCGTCTAGGAACAGCGACCCAATTTAACCAACTGCTCCTTATTTATAAGGAATTAGTCTGGAAAGTAATTGCTCTTTAATGACGCATTGCAGTGCTGCGACGTTCCTCCAAATCCCGTCCTCGCAGATAATCCTGCAGCATGTCCTGACCCTGCAGATAATCCTCCTTCATGGTTTAGGGTCCTTGCTACAGGAGCATGGTTGATCTTACTATATACTATGAGCTGTATGACCATATATACAGCTTTCGGGCTAATCGCATCATTTTTCGTTCAGTCAACAAAGAAAATTTTGTACAAATTCGTTCTATTTTATAAACCGTCTATTTTGAAAACCGACTAATTAAGTAATCCTAATCCTCGCTAAGGTCACTTGCGGTACGTTTACGTTTGTGGCAAAAACTTTTTTTGTTTTAAAATCTACTCACCTGGTATCCGTCGATACAGTCGCATTTTCCCAGATAGCAGGAACCTCTTCCTGAACAGTCATTTAAACAAGTTGTTGACATTCCCTCTGCTTCGGTGACGATCAGAGTGACTTTGTAAGGTTGTAGTTCGTCATTGTAGACTGATAGGAACCACCTTCCAGTGTCGAGGAATTGTAAAAGGCTGACATTAACGAGCATTGGTTCTATTGTGCTTCTTTTGATGAGAATGTGTTTGGAATTAGCGTCCCTCCTCGATTCGATTTTTTTGATTATAGACGGATGACTGTAAATGCTGACATCACTGATGTGCCTCTTGAGTCGATGATCGACTCTCCCCCCTTTGACAAATTCAACAAAGTCATACTGCGTAACGCTAGGCGCTACATTCCGTCTTCCATAAACTGCAAAGTTGGCACCCCAGGGCAGTGTCAAATTGAGTCGCAGAAAAGCCGGCTGCTTGTTCACGAACTCAGTATTCCAAAAGTTGTAGGGTGGTATCATGGCGGAATGAGCCACATTGTATGCCTGCAGTTCCAGAACAGCAGGCCATTGTTGAGCCGATTGTTGGATCTGCGGATCACTTTGTTGCTGCTCACCAGCGTTCTCTGATGCACTCGAATGTTCCGCTGTACTGGTTGGCAGACTCTCTGCAATAAACGGATGTAGACGATATTTTCGCATAGCATTTAATTTGATTCCAAAGCTCTTACCTTCTGATGAATAAAATTTGATAAAAGATCTCTTACCTTCTGTTGGAACCTGTGTTGATATTGAATCATGAACATGCGAATTCTCATGGGTGACAGCCTTAATATCTTGAACTAAAATACAATTGGCGCTATCCATTGGCCGCATCGAACTGACTGCTGAAAAAGAATTACATCACGTTCTTCAAAATTTGAATCAGTATAGCCTGAATCAGTAATTATTTTCAAAATAGGGTAAAGGTAAAATTCGTTATGCAGATTCGTTGTGGATTATCATTCGTTGTGGATTATCATTCTTTTTTGTAGATTATTATTTGTTATTACAAAAATCTAAAGGATGGAACAGTGTACTTGGAATTAAAGATCGCAAAAAGTCGTCTTTGGTAAATGTGATAGAAATACTTGGAAATTCGGAGCTTCATCAGGTCACTAATTGCACTCGCGTCGATGAATGCTATTCACAAAGAACCAGACCCTTTTTTCGTGTTCATTACAACATAAGAGGGAGTTAAAGAGTGACTAAATTACGAAGAGAAACGGAGCGAGATAAGCGAGCTAAATTGCCCGATGAAGCTAGAAATCATCGTGTAACGATGGATCCAAACGAGAATCCAGTTGAGAATTGTAATCCCTCTTTTGCCTTTTTGACCCGAAAATCCGATGAACGTAAAATACTTAGAATCTCCGAGTCGATGTTTGGAAACTAACGCGACCAAGAAAATAGGTTAATGGTTATTGAGGACATTCGTGCCTATTACGGGCCAAATTCGACACTCCAGCTTTTAATAACTTTAGAAAATAGAACAAACTAGTTAATAGCATCAAAACCTCTTCATTTTAATGAGATCATCCAAAATTTAATTATATTAAACAATATTAACACGGAATGATCAATTTTCCTACATCAATTGTTTCCATTCATACATTTTTTTTTATTTATTTTATTAAAACGTACAAGTCGTAGAAATCTTTAATAACTTTGGTATTTCAAACTCTGAAAAATAGTCTCAAACATTAACTTGAGAACTTTCAAGAAGTTCTTTGACCTGGAAATTCAATTTTTAGATTGAAGTTCATTCTACTGATTATTTATACTTTTATTTTTACTAACTATGGTTCTTTTAGTGCTATGTTTATTGCAGCGCTATGATAATTTTAAAACTATTTTAGCATTATGATTATTTTAGTTTTATGATTATTTTAGCATTATGATCATTTTAGCATTATAATCATTTTAGCATTATGATTATTTTAGCACCGCGATTATTTTATCACTGCTATCTAATAATTATGAATGAACATATTGACTCTGCAAATAATTCTCCACTTTTAATTTCTGGGGATTCTTTTATTTAACTTTCATTATTTCGGTAACTTGGAGAAATTCAACACTAAGCATCGAATCTCTGGGGTGCTTTGTGTTAACAGAAGCGTAATTTTATGGTGATTCAACAACCTCAGAGGTAATTCAACTCTGCATTTACGCGCAGTACTGAATTGACCATTACGCTTTTGAGGGGAGAGAGGTTCAGTTCTATACGCAACTTGGAACGTTATATATATATAACTATCGTTGAAATTGAGTTGCAGTGAACTGTGAATGACCTTATTTCATGATCGCAGAACCCATTTCCCAATGGAAGCTGCGCATCCCAACGCGCAACGCGTACCAGGTCATCCGAAATCCAATACATATAGATAAAACGCTCAGCTTTCTCTAGAAGTTGCGGAAACTCAATAACATAATGACATCCGAGCTAACAAATCAAAATTATTGCACTCTTGATTTTTTCACACAAAATTCACTTTTCTGTATGAAATTTTCACTTTATTTTTTCACTTTCCCGTATGAAACATTTTGTAGATTGTACTAGGTAATCGCAATTCGTAAAAATATTCGAAATTTTATTTAAAGAATAAAACAGGGATCACAGTTTGTCCCTTTTTTTTACCAAATCCCTTATTTTTACCAAATCCCTTATTTTTCCCCTTTTCCCCTTATTTTCCCCCTTTTTTTTAAAAGCAAATCCCCTAAAACACCTAAAATCAAGTATCTCCCCCCTTTTCCCTTATTTTCAATAAATTTTTTTTTTAATAATTTTTAAACAATAATACTTCAGACTCCTTAAAAATAATTCAAATTTTTAAAAATATTGTAAATTATTTTAAAATGAAAAATCATATAAATTTTCAAATACTTCCCAATACTCCAAAACATTTAACAACACTTCAAAATACTTCAAAATATTTAAATATACTTAAAATTACTTTAAAATAGTCCAAAATACTTTAAAATACTTCATACTGCCTAAAAATACTCAAAATTACTTTAAAATATTCAAAAATACTTAAAAATTCTCTAAAATACTTCAGACTACTTTGAAA
>WNHD01003236.1:0-27192 GCA_011057455.1 Ganaspis sp. Gsp50
AACAAGTGCGCACGCGCAGTTCGAATTTCTCTCGTTCAAGCAGATAGCGCATGCGCGGCTGCGCAGAGGATCCTGCGCACTCGTACCACATTCTTATTGCACGAAACCTCTCAATTTTCTACAGCATTTTTATACGTTTGTAATTCTTTTGGAGAACAAATCGGAATCAACGACAATTAATTTTTCACCCCATTTGATGTATTTCTAACCCTATATTTATAAATTTATTTTTTTTAGAACCTAATTACCTTCAAACATGTCTGACGAAGAGGAACAATACTCGTAAGTATAAAAAACAATTTTTGTCGTAAATATTACTTTTTAAAATTCTTTTTTACCATTTATTTTATTTAAATAAAGTACTTATTATTTTCTTTATAATTTACAGTTATAATTAGCATCTCTTAGGCACTTATTATAAAAATAAATATTAATAACAATAAATTTATATTTAAAATTATAAGTAAAAAAAATCATTTTTGTCGGAGAGTCTTAATCATCAGAAATCTGTTTCGAAAGTTCGAGAAAAGATTTGCAACACAACAGCAGCTCAAGCTATAATTAGAAAATATTTTTATTTTGACCTTTTGTTTCGATTAATTGAATTGATTCAATCAGAATTTTATTAAAGTTGATGATCTCTGAGTTTGGCAACTGTCCATCTCTTATACCATAATTACAATTTATTTTCTCACAGCAGAAATGGATTTTTGCCAATCGTTAGAATTACGACAGGATGTTATCAAGACTTTCCGACTTGTTTGGATTCTCAAAAATTTATTTTTTACATTCTCATTAATAATGAGAAGGTATTTTATATCAAAAGTAAAAATTGCTTAAAATTCTTGTTTTAAATACAGATTTATTTAATAATTAAAATTAATATTAATAAATATTTATTAAATAGTTATATTATAAAATTTATATTATAAATTTTAGTAAAATGTAAACTATATTTTTTCCATCAAAGGAAAATTACTAGAGAAATAATATAAATAAAAAAAAAATTCCAAAGTTAAATGTAAAAATTTAGAATCAGCAGGTGGTTAAAATATTTTCTGCTCTTCTTTTCGTGGGGATTCAAATAACTGAAGATGTTTCTGTAATTCAAAAGGTATTAAAAATCCTGTCAAAATGTTTTCATTTTTTTTTCATAAACCTAAAATAATATCCACAGAATGAAATCCTTTCTAATTTCAATTGTCAAATTTTGTGTTTTAATCGTATTTGAATTTTACAACCAGTATTGAAACCTGAAATGTTTGATTTTTCTAAGTGTCTCAAACTTTGTGAATTTTAAGAATGTACCCTTTTTATGTAAAATGTTACCCGTACCCTATTTTAATAATTAAAATAATTAAAAAAAAATTGTAGAATAATTTCAAAAATATTGTTTCCATGTTTTTCCCTGACTTGTGACATTTGAAAATCATTGTCTTTAAAAAATATCGTTAAAAAATGTTTTAATAATAATTAGAAAAAAAGATTTTAAGATTTAAAAATAGAAAAAAATGTTTTTCTTAGGCATGTTTGAAAAATGACTAACATTTGTTATGATCCTTTCTGTTTACAGCAGCGAGGAGGAGGTTGAGGAAGTGTAAGTGTCTCCTAAAAAAAACCATAATTTACCCCTTTAACCAGAAAATTTTGAATATTTTTTAAATTCTGCTGTAGAGTCAGTATTTTTTTAACAACAAAAATTGACTGTTTTCATGCACTAAAGAAAAGTGTCAATAAAAATAATTATTTAGAAATTTATTTTTAAATTATTTCTTTTACTTATATTTTATTTTTATTATATTTTTATTTCATTTTATTTTTATTTCATTTTATTTTTTTTTATTGTACAAATGTCTTTGCAAGAAAGAAATTCTTTTGGACCATAAACATTTTTCTTGAGCGCTTGAAAAAAAAATTTTGTAGCCTCAATTTTTTCTTCAGCAATTTTAGTCGAAGATAGTAATAATTTTTTTTTATACTTATGATTTACACTTTTCAATTTAAAAAAAATTCTGGTTAAAGTTGGGTTAAAAGCAAGTCGACCCAGTGTGTCTAACAACTGTTTTACTTTTTTCTTTGCAGGAAGTAAGTTCCAGACACATCCACTAAATTAAAGGCAACAGGCCAACAATTTTTCGAGGATTCTTTTTTTATTTTACTTTGCTCTAGAGTAGCGTGTTTACCTCCGGGTGTAAAAATTACAAAAAAAATACTTTTTCCATCTCCGAAAATGCAAATTTTTATTTTAAAATCACTGCAGAATTTTGTTTTTTAAATATTTGAGTCATTTTCTTGAGCGTTTTTAAAATTTGTTTTCAACTGAAAGTAGAACTATTAAATTTAATGTGAATATAACAGGAGATGGAAAAATCAATCCTCGGTGAAGTGTATTGAACTGCGTGCGTTGCAAACCTCTCGACGATAGTATCGGTAGCGTTCAATAATTCTTGATCAAAATTCCTTTTAAGAAATTCCAGAAATTCGCCCCAATTTTCTCTTCACAATGAGCTAAATTTTATTCAAATTTATTTTAGACGAAAATAAAATTATTTTCTGTTGGGTCTGTTAAAAAAAAATAGAAAAAATAGAGAAAAAATAATGCCTTCTCGTTGAAAATACAAAAAAAATATCAGAAAAATGGATAAAAAATAGCAAATTTAAAAAAAAACACGAAAAAATTATTTAAAAATTGTGGATTAAATTTGGGGCGAATGAGCGCAGTTAAATATTTATTTTCTGTTTTTGTTTAAAAGGAGAATTTTTGAAAATTTTTGATTGGAGTTTTGCTTTTTTTTCTGACGAAAAGGAAATTATATAATAAAACGGATGAGCACACGACCCGACGTGTTTTAGCGTCAGAGAAGCTATCTCAAGAAATGCCGGCCGGTTTAAAATTAGAGCGCGTATTTTCTTCACAAAAATAGAGCGTCCGGATAGCGCTGTGCTTTACCTACCAAGACACAAATTTAGTAACGCAGTGCGAGGATAGCTAGAAAAAAAAATACCACCGATACAAGTCAATCTTTTGATGGACGCTCAGGGGCGCGGGCGCCCCACAGTATTTTTGTCTTCGGATAAAAAAACAATTATTTCAAAATTTCCCAAGTTACTCTATTTTTGTCCAAGGAGCGGACATTTGAATTCTTAAATAATTTAAAAATAGCGCCCCAATGTTGTCGATTACAACTAATTATTATCAACTTTTGAATTTTCGTATTTTTATTTTACGGGTCGACCCTAAATTGAGTTATTAACAAAAATTATGGTAGCACTCTTTCTAAAAATTAAAAAAAAAAATTGACAAATTTTTTTTGAAAATTTGTCCTGAATTAAATTATTAGTAAAATAAACGTTGGGTGCGCACGTCATACAATTTTTTTATAAATTTATTTTCATTGAATTATTCAAGTTAATGTTAAATATAATAAAACTTGTTAATAAAATGAAGACGTTTAGTAAAATAAAGAAGTTTAGTAAAATGAAGATGTTTAATAAAATAAAGATGTTAAATAAAATAACAATGTTCCATAAAGTAAAGATATTAAATAAAATAACAATGTTCCATAAAGTAAAGATATTAAATAAAATAACAATGTTTAATAAAGTAAAAATATTTAATAAAACAAAAATGAAATAAATAATTTTGAATCTTTGAAAATAATTTTTTCGTGTATTTTTATTGTTCTATTTAAATTCAATTTATATAATTTTTTTTTTGTAAATAAGAAAGCAACGAAAAATTGCTCGAAGTGGAAATTGTTAAATTAATTATTAGCATTGATCACTTTATCGATTAATGAGTCAAATAGTGGAATAGAAATAAGTTTTTGAATACTTTGAAAACAGTTTTGAAAGATTGTGTTTTTTTGTTAGAAAAATTGTTAATAATTCTGAAAGGGCAATTTTTTGTATAAAAATTATTACTACTTGTTAAAATTCAGTGGTAAATTTTGGATATTGTTCATACGGGAAATGGAGAAACTGAATTGTGTTTATTAATGCGTCAGGAGATGTTGGGCAACCGCATCTCTCATACACACATCAAAATCCATTTTGCTAAATGTATACACGAAACTTACATTAAATTCAATTTCGAATACTTAAATAGAAATTCTTAAACAAAAATTAATTATTATTCGCCATTAACAACTTTTTTAACTCACCGTTCATTATTTGTTCAACAAATTATTTCCTAAATAAATTATTTGCTAAATAAATTATTTTCTAAATAAATTATTTGTTAAATAAATGTTTCTTCAAATAAATTTAACATTTGTCAAAAAGGCGAATAAAAAAATTAACAAATAACATCATGAATAACATCTTTGTTTAAAAAAAATAATTAAAAGAATAAATAAATTGTACATATATTTTGAAATTGAAATGAAAAACACTAAAAGATGTAAATAAAAAAAAGTAGATTGAATACTAAAAAATTAAAATAACCAGAACATTTTTTATTATTTAAAAAAAGCACAGCGCTTTCGTTCGCCTCGATTAGTTTTTACGAAACCAATTTTTTTCGTCAATAAATAGCGATTTTTTTCGTTTTATCAGGTATTAAAAATTATTACTGTCGCTCGCCCCCTTTACCTTTTATTCAAAATCCACTCAGTAATTTACTCTCCCCCCCCCTCTTTGCCCCGAGCGATAAAAAGCCAATAACTGACTCTGGTTTTTATCTCTTTTTTATCGTTTTTCTCTCTCATCACAAACAACACACTCAAACCAAACCAAATAAAAAAATCATCACCAACCAATCAACCAATCGACGCACGCGACGCGATCCTTTCGATATGAAAAAAAAGGCAGCCGGAGAAGAAGTTCGAGTAAGTGCTAAAAAAAACTCTTTTTGCCTATTGCCTATCTTTGTTTGTCTATTGTCCTTATTGTCGGTCAGTTTGTCCGTCCGCTGATAAATAAACAAAAACAAATCTCTCTGTCGCTGACTTGGTACAAATTATCCCATTTTTGGTGAAATTTTTATTTCCAATTCAAAATTACTTTTAATAATAATAATGGTAATGACAAGCTTGGTACGGAATTAATTTTATGCACATTTTTTTTATTGTTTTTGCTACTGAAATAATTTTTTTAGTACTAAGATAATTTTTTTAGTAGCAGAAACAGTGTTGAGACGCGAACGCCGTCTCCACTGTGAGTAAAGTAGCAATTTGACGCATGCGCAGTCACAAGTGTGTGGAAAGTAGCGGTCAGGCGCACGCGCAGTTAGAACTGTGTAGCGACCCGGCGCACGCGCAATTGGTGCTGTGCGTGAAGTTGCTATATGACGCACGCGCAATTGAAACCGTGCGTAAAGGAATCCATTTTGCAAATTGTTGAAAAAATATTATAGCACCAGAGAAAACATAAATTGCTTTTATTTCTAGATTTATATTTATAAAATTTCTAGTGCCAGAAAAAACATTAGTTTTTATTACTAGACATATTTTTACTTTTTTTGAGAAATAAAAGCAAGTTTTGATTTGTGTTTTTTTCAAGCTGATTTTTTTACAATTTTTTATTTCTCAAAAAATAGTAAAACAAAGAAAAGAATTAAGAAAAAGGAAAGAAAAATAAATTGAAAAAATATAAACAATGAAAAAAGAATAAAAAATCTTTAAATATGAATTAGTAAAATCTTTAATGAATTATTATTATTGTTGTTGTTGTCATTATTATTATTGTTACATTATTATTATAATTAATTGTCATTATTGTTGTTGTTATTATTATTTTTATTATTGTTGTTGTTATTATTATTGTTATTTTTATTGTTATTATTATCATTATGATTGTTTAAAAATATTAGAAAGACTAAAAGTTTTTGAATAAAATTATAAAATTGTTATTAGACGGAAATAGTTATTGTCACCAAATGGGTCAATCATTGTATTTGTCAATGTCGCTGCTACCGAATTGTTCAGTTGGCATAATATTGTTATAAACATTGTTGTTGATTGTCAGTTAAATTCTGTAGTTGTTTCTGTTAAACTTCCAAGTTTTTTGCAATATTTGTATATGTTATTAATTAACAAGTTATCATTTATAAAAAAATGGTGTATTATTTTCCAAATTGCATTTTATTCACTTCTTGCTTTTGTAATTTTTATTAACATTTAAAATTTGATTATAATTTTTAAAATTTATTTTTAAATGTAGAAAATACAAGTTTAAACTTCAATAAAATATTTTAAATTTTGTTATAATTTTATTTATTTATATATTGATTTAATTTTTAAAAATTTTTACAAGTTATTAAATTATATTATAATTTATTAACTATATTATAATTTTCTTTCTAGATATAATTTTTTTATTTATTTATTGAATTTTATTTATTTATTTTTATTTATTTATTTCAAACACCACAACCTATAATTACTATTTTTTTTTAATTTTATCACAAATTGACAAATTTTATCAAAACTTCTCAAATGCTGAATTTCATTCTTATTTTCTAAAAATTCGATTCCAATGTTTTAATTTCATCCTTGTTGCATTTTACTTTAATTTTATTACAATTTTATTTTAAGCCACAAATTGGACCTCGCTAAAGAGGATTAACCACGTAAAAAGAAGTTCTAACTGTACAAGTGTACAGCAAAAGCAAAAAGTTGACACAAAAGAAATGATACAATTATAAAAAAAAAATTGAATATTGCAAAAAGCTGGAAAGGCAGTATCTATTTACAGTCGAAAGCACTTTGCATTATTAGCGCCAGGCGAGCTTTTCACGTGATTTTCCGTACGATTAATCGCTGAAATAATTTATCATTAATCGACCCACCGACTCTCGCCTTTCAAAGACACTCGCTCTTATCCCTTGTACACTCCTTTTTTGCACATCCGTCCTCTATTAGAGTGAAAATTTCGACAACATTTTCACTTCACTTTTTCCGAAACGATTTTTCAGTCCATCAATAATTTTCCTTTCATTTGTCGACTTGTTTCGTTGATACACTTTTTTTTAATTTTTCTTATTTTAATAACAAATATCGCTGCTGTGTCGATGGTAGACATTTTCTCACAGTACCCCCTCCCTTTTCCCGCAATAAAAAATCACTCGCCGTGTAAAAAGTTTTTTATTTTTTATTTTATGTACTTATATTCAACGCACGAGGCACATGCATTTCAAGTTTTTTTTTCGTATGTAGAAATAATATTTCGACTGAAAGTTTCGTTGTGGGAAAACAATTTTTGTCCGAGGCAAACAACTTTGTCCGCAGAAACCAATTTTTGTCCATAGAGACCAATTTTTGTCAGCAGAAAACAATTTTTGTTCATAGAGATCAATTTTTGTCCGTAGAAACCAATTTGTGTCCGTAGAAGCCAATTTGTGTCCGCATAAAGCAATTATTGTCCGAGAAAACTAAAAATTGTCCGTACAAACTAATTGATGTCCTTAAAAACCAATTGATGTCCTTAAAAACTAATTTTTGTCCATAAAAACCAATTTTTATCCGCAGAAAACAATTTTTGTTCATGGAGATCAGTTTTTGTCCGCAAAAACCAATTTCTGTCCGTAGAAACCAATTTGTGTCCACATAAAGCAATTATTGTCCGAGAAAACTAAAAATTGTCCATACGAACCAATTGATGTCCTTAAAAACCAATTGATGTCTTTAAAAACTAATTTTTGTCCGCAGAAACCAATTTTTGTCCGTAGAGATCAATTTTTGTCCGCAGAGACCAAATTGTCTGTAGAGACCAAATTGTCTGTATAAAACAATTATTGTCCGAAGAAACTGATAACTGTCCATACGTTCAATTATCATTCTTAAAATTCAATTATTGTCCTTAAAAATCAATTATTGTCCTTAAAAGTCAATTATTATCCTTAAAGAACCAATTTTTGTCCGTATAAACCAATTACTGTCCGAAGAAACTAATAATTGTCAGTATGAATCAATTGAAGTCCTTCAAAACCAATTGATGTCCTTGAAAACCAATTTTTTCCACACAAAAATTGTCCGAAAAGACAATTGTTTTCTGCAAAACAATTGTTGTCAGAAAAAATAGTTGTCCGAAAAAAAAATTGATTGTAGAAGCCTTTTAGAAATTTGAAAAGAAATCCTAGTTTAAAAATTCTTTTTAGCTGTTTTTAGATGTTACTTTTTTTAGCTGTTTTAATATTTTTTGAAAAATTCTTGGATATATTTTGGGGTATTTACAAACGGACGTAAACTTTCAGTCGAATTTATTTTTGTTTAATTGGTAAACATTTTTGTCAAACACGCAAACGCGCTGCCGCAAGCATTTTTATTTTTCTCACTCACGTTTCTCTTTATTTGACAATTAAAAAAAAATTCTTCACTGTTTTTTAATGTCACGTTCTGCGCACGCTCTTTCTCTCTCACTTTTTTCTTCTCTCTTTATTTCGTCTATTTTTCTGTCTCTGTTGCCAATGCTCGGTTTCATGGAAATTCAAACGCTGCCAGAGAACAAAAAGCAATAAAAAATGTTATTTTACAATTTGTTGTAAAAAAAGGAAAAAGTTCCAAAATAATGTATAAAAATAGAATTTTTTTAAATTTAAAAAAAGCCAACAAAAAAAGATTTTAAATGACAAATAAGATTATTTTTTTTCCTCGGTAGTTAGCAGCTTGCCAATTGATAATTTTTATCATCATCAGCAGAGAATTATAAAATATTCACTTCTTTGCTGAATTACGTGGACATATATTTGTGCAATCATGAATATTGATGAGCTATTGGCAGGCTGTGACCTCGATGTAAATTTTTCTTTAACGCAGAGCCGCTGTTTATAATAAAACAATCATTAAAGCACAAAATTGCCAAAAAAATGCCAAATAAGCAGAAAAATGCTTTCAAAAGTAAAATTCAACGCTTTTTCAAAAAGAAAATTGCTTTCGAGAAAATTTAAAAAATGTTCAAAGTAAAAGTGCTTTTTAAAAACATTTCTTTTTTCAAAAAAATAATAATGCCTCTTAAAAAATAATGCCTTTTTAAAAAATGAATATTTATTTTCAAAAAGTAAAATTGCTTGGAAAAATATGAAAATTATGTTTAAAATGCGAAAAATTGCTAAGAAAGAATAAAAATGCTAAAAGAGCCAAAAAATGCTTTGCGCAGTTCTTCGAAAAAATGCGAGCGATCTCTTATAGAATTTTCACTGTATTAACCGAACTGTACTTTCTTTTTTGTAGGGGTAGAACATCCCAAAAGTAAGTTGACTTTCGAGGTGTTGTTACACGTCAATAACACTTCTTGTTCATCAGCCACTCACCCCCCTGCCAATTCTGATACCCCTCAAAATTAAGGGAGTAGATACACCTTTACACTTTTCACAAAAATTGCACTTTATTCCACACATCAAGTACAATGATACTCAAACTTGAAAAAAATGTGACACCCTCGTGTACACAAATTTATTCTATTTTTTTAAATGAAGCAATTTAAAAGAAAATTTTAGACTAAAAACGCTTTTTTAGAAAAAAATTTGCTTCTATTTTTTCTCCAATTTCTTTCACGTTTTTTATTCTTTTTCTTATTTATTTTATATTTTGAAACACAAATATTTAATTATAATTTAAAATTATTCGCAATGACCAACGTTGGATGTGTGTAAAATTATTTTCAAAAAAGAAAAGAGGAAAAAAGAAGAAAATAAAATAAAACCAGAAAAAGGGGGGAAAAGGAAGAAAAAGGAATGAAAAAAAGAAAGAAAAAAGAAAAGAAAAAGGAATAAAAAACGAAAGAAAAAAGAAAAGAAAAGATTTAGAAGAAATAGAAAGAAAGGATACAAGAAGTGAAAAAAAAATGTTACATAGTGTGTCACACTTTATTCAAGTTTCAAATTGATTACAATACCAGTTCTTAAAATTTACAAAACATGTGCAGTAAAAAAAATTGAAAATTTAAATAAATTTTAATTAACAGATAACGATTATTTTTATTGTCAATATATGATTTTATTTTTGTAGAATAGGAAAAATTCCAACTTGTCGTTTCCCTTGGCATGCAATGTCTAAAAAGTCATTGTTAATATAGTAATTTTTTTTAACTGTCAATAATTTTTTATTGTCTTTGTGCTTTCCAAACGAATGATCCTACGTATTTTTTAATAATTGAAAAATCAATTTTATTCTGTTTCTATAATCCAGTTTTCTTACAAGTAATTTTACCATGTGCTATTCCAATTTTATATTTTTCGTTATACTGTCACTAATAAATTTCAATTACATCATCAAACATTACATCATCTTGAATTTAAAAAAGAGGAAATTTTTAATTTTAAACAAAATTTAGAAGGATTATTTTAAATGAAATTGAGAAAATTATAGTTCCAAATGGAATTGAAAACTTTACAATTTTAAACAGATTGAAAACATAATTTTAAAAAAAATTGAAAACATAATTTTAAACAAATTTGAAAACATAATTTTAAACAAATTTGAAAACATAATTTTAAACAAATTTGAAAACAATTTTAAACAAATTTAAAAACATAATTTTTAACAAGTTTTAAAAATTATAATTTTAAGCCAAATTGAAAAAAGAATTAATTGTAATTGAAAAAGAAATTAAATGAAATTGAAACAATTGTAGTAGTAGAATTTGAAACATGAAACAATTATAATTTTAAATAAGATTGGGAAAATTATAATTTTTAATAAAGAACTTGAGAACTCTTTAATTACGAATAATAGAATTGATACAAAAGTATTTTGAAATAATAAATTTTTATTTTTAAAAAATAAAGTTGTAATTTAAAGAATAATTTTGTAAGGTATATCTACGTCCTTAATTAATTGTCCAAATGTAAAAATGACCCCCTGCCCCTTTCCCCGAAATGTCACTTACAAGCAACAATGGTTCAGAATTTGTTTATTAATAATTATTAACGAATGAGGATTTTGTACGTGTTGATATAAATACATATACGTAAGAGTTCCGTTGAGTTCTCGTTCCACGTGATCGTCCCTGTGTTTTGTTATAAACAAACTGTTTAATTATTTAATAATAATAACGTTTTTTGAATTTATAGATTATTTACCACTTTTTTTTCATTTCCGCAAAAATTGTTTTTTATTTTATCGTTTTCATGAAAAATTATTTTAAATAATTTACTTTATTTCCACTTCAGTTTCGTTTTGTTAATTAAATATTTTTCGTTTCTTGACAATTTTTATTAAACTGAAAATAATATTTTTATATTTCTATAAAAGAATATTTCTTTGTCTCTTCAATTTGCAAATTTTGGCTTTATTATTTCAAATGTTGCAAATATTTCATATTTGTAATGTTTATTTTTAATACATTTTAGTGATGTTTATTTTTAAATATTTATTGAAAAATTGAGCTAGATTTCAAAATAAAGATTTATTTTAAATAATCGGTTTTTTTTAATTTTTAAATTTACATTTTTTTTAAATGTCCTCAATTAATGCTAAAGTTATTAAAACACAAAAAGGGTATTTTTTGGGACAAAATGGCCCTTTTTAAATCGACCCCGATTTGTCTTGAGTGTAAGATCTGTATGCATTTCATTCTGAAGAAAAAAGCGTATTGCAAAAGAAATATCCGTCAAGATCTGAAAAAGTAATTTTATTAAAAAATGAAAAAACAAACTAATAAAGAACAACTTGAAAAATTGTTAAAGTAATAAGCTTTTTTCTTTGAAAAAAATTGATCCTTTTCTAGTTCCTTGATACCTCAAGAGGAAAGAACCTTTACAAAGGAAAAGGTCATCGTGAATACTATCTTTTACTTATAATTATAATCCATAACAATTTCTGCAAAAAGAAATTCACAATATAAAAATATTTTCTTTTATGAATATTTGATTTTATTGAATTATTTGTATTATTTTATAATTAATTATTGAATTATTTGTATTATTTAATAATTAATTATTAAATATTTAGTAATTTACATTACTAAACACTTTATAATTCAGATCATCAAAAACTAAAATCAAAGATTTTATTATTAATAAAACTTTGTTACATTGTCATTAAAAAAAGTTTTTCAATAATTTTCTAGTATTTTCTTATTGTAGAAATGAAAATGTCCTTCCTCTAAAATTTTCTCAGCACGCCTCTTACTGCCACAGCGATCTAATTTAAAATCTGCCTTGAATGTTATGAAATTCGTTTTTGAGTGCTTGCTTGTTTATGTGTCAATTTGCTTGTTTGTGCGAGGGAAGAGCAAAAAAAAAAGAATTAAGTTGAAAAGGGGGATTATTTGGGAAAATGGATGACCAAATGGAGATTAGTTTGGCGAAGAATTTGAGCCTTCGACAAGTGGAACTAAACAACTACTTTTGTTTTCGCTCCGGCAATTCACAGGGAGTCCGGAGAAGGAGTCGAGTTTATGAAGGTATTTACTCTTCATTTTATTTTACATTTCAGTTTGAAGATTTTAAAATTTGATAAAATTAAAAAAATAATTTACGTAAAGAAAAATAGTGATTGCTTTGAAAAAATCAGTGCTGAATTAAGATTGGGGCAAACTAGGCGCTAGCGTTGATGTCAGGCACGAAGAGAGCGCCAAGGAAAAAAAAAGAGCGCTAGGTGCTAAAGGTACGCCAGAAGGTGAAGGAGAAGGCAACAGGCGTCGAGAGAGAGAGCGTTAGGTGCCCAGAGAGCGCGCCAGAAGACGAGAGAGAGGGTACCAGCCGCCAAGAGAGCGCTAGAAGGCAAGAGAGAGGGTACCAGGCGTCGAGAGAGAGCGCCAGGTACCCAATAAGCGCGCTAAAGGACAAAGGAGACGTCAAGATGACGCTAGGAGGCAAGAGAGAAGACTTTAGGCGTCAAGAGAGAACGCTAGACGTCAAGAGAGAGCGATAGGCGCCCAGAGAGCGCCTGAAAAGGTGAGAGAGAGTACCAGGCGTCAAGAAAAAGCGCAGGGTATCCTGAGAGCGCGCCAAAAGACGATGGAGAGAATGCCACGCACCAAGGAAGCGTCATGTATTAAGAGAGAGAACTTTAAGTGCCCAGAGAACGCACCAAGAGATGAGGTGAGGGGAATATTGCACCAAGAAAGCGTCAGAAGACGTGAGATAGGTTACCAGGTGTCGAAAAAGAACGCCAGGCACCCAAAAAGCATCAAGAGTACGTCAAAAGCAAAAAGAGAGAATATGAGGTGTCAAGAGGGAGCGCTAGGTGTTGCGCCAGGTGGCGTAGGAGAAGGTAAGAGATGTCAAGGGAGAACACTAGGTGCCCAGAGAGTGCGCTAGGTACCCAAAGGTTGCGCCAGGAGGCGTAGGAGAGGGTAAGAGATGTCAAGGGAGAGTACTAGGTGCTCAGAGAGTGCGCTAGGTACCCAGGAGGCGTAGGAGAGGGTGAGAGGTGTCTAGGAAGAGCGCTAGGTGCCCATAGAGAGCGCTAGGTGTTCATAGAGTGCACTAAGCACCCAGAGGTTGCGCCAGGAGGCGTAGGAGAGGATGAGAGGTATCAAGAGAGAGCGTTAGGTACCCAGAGAGAGTGCCAGATGCTCAGAGATTGTGCCAGGCGTCAAAGAAAAACACCAGGCACCCAAAGGTTGCACCAGGAGACGTAGGAAAGGGTGTGAGGTGTCGATAGAAAGCGCCAGAAGCTAAAAGAAAAGGTATGAGATGTCAAGAGAGAGCGCTAGGTACTCAGAGAGAGCGTCAGGTGCCCAGGGTATGCGCCAGGCGTCGTAAAAGAGCGCCAAGCACCCAGAGGTTGCCCAGAGATTGTGCCAGGCGTCAAAGAAAAACACCAGACACCCAGAGGTTGCACCAGGAGACGAAGGAGAGGGAGTAAGGTGTCGATAGAGAGCGCCAGAAGCTAAAACAAAAGGTATGAGGTGTCAAGAGGGAGCGCTAGGTACTCAGAGAGAGCGCCAGGTGCCCAGGGTGTGCGCCAGGCGTCGTAAAAGAGCGCCAAGCACCCAGAGGTTGCGTCAGGAGTCGTAGGAGAGGGGACGAGGTGTCGAGAGAGAGCGCAAGTTGCCTAGGGAGGGCGCCAGGCGTCAAAAGAGAGAGCGCCAGGTGCCAATAAATTATGCGAAGCGCCAAGAGAACGCCAACATGTTTTAATTCAGCGCTGAAAGAGAATTTCTTGTTAAAAATTATTAAATAACATTTTTAATACGATTTTTCAGAGACAAGAACAGAAGAGAAGCGACCTTGATGAGCAGCTTAAGGAATACATTTCGGAATGGAGAAAGCAGAGAGCCAAGGAAGAGGAGGAGCTCAAACGGCTGAAGGTGATTTACAAAATTCAACTATTATTTATTATTACGATTAATAATTAATTATTAATTTAAACAATAATGTAATATGTTAATTACAGGAGAAACAAGCAAAGCGCAAGGTGACTCGCGCAGAAGAAGAGAAAAAATTGGCTCAAAAGAAGAAAGAGGAAGAAGAACGTCGTCAACGTGAAATTGGTATTTATTTTTTTAAAGCAATGTTTTAAAAAAAATTTTAAATTTTTTTTGTTCTGAAAATATTTGTAAATAGTGTTTTGTTTCATTTGTCTTGTTATTTCTTTACAACTTTTGTTATACTTTATTTCTACAATTCTTTATCTTTACCACTCCTTATTTTGACCACTCTTTATATTTACCACTCTTTATTTTTACCACCGTTTATTATTTTTTTGCTATTGTTATATTATAATTAATTGAAAAATTCTCTTTTACAGAGGAGAAGAAACAACGGGATATGGAGGAAAAGAGAAGGTAACATCTTCTTTTACAATTTATTTTATACACCAAATATTTATTGTCAAAAAAGTTACATTTTTGTTTAAAAAAATAATTAAATGTTTGTTAAAATTTCAGACGTTTAGAAGAATCTGAGAAGAAGCGTCAAGCAATGATGCAAGCAATGAAGGACCAGGCGAGCAAGAAAGGTCCCAACTTCACCATCACCAAGAGCAGTATAGCTGTGAGTTCAAATTTTTGTTTTAAACATCAGAAAATAATTTTTGAAATTTAAAGTAGAATACAAAATATTTATGTTCGTAGTAAATTTTAATAAAAATGAATTTCCAAGAAAGTAAAAAATGAAATTAAAAATTTAAAAGTAAATGCAATTGAAGAATTCAAAATTAAAACTAAATTCAATTAAAAACAAAAAATTTAAACTAAATGCAATTTAAAAAAATGAAATTAACATAAAAATGCGATTTCGAATCACTGACGAAATTTTTAATAAAGGGAAACATGTCCTCGGCACAATTGGAGCGCAACAAGACGAAAGAGCAACTGGAAGAGGAAAAGAAGATCTCCTTGAGCATTCGAATCAAGCCTTTGGAAATTGAAGGTCTGGGAATTGACAAATTGAGACATAAGGCTCAGGATCTTTGGGACCAGATTGTCAAGCTCGAGACTGAGAAATATGATCTTGAGGAACGTCAAAAGCGCCAAGACTACGATGTAATTTCAAATAGATATTATTTTTAATTAATTGCAATTCTATAATTAAACAATTTTTAATTCAAAATTTTATAGTTAAAAATTGTATAATTAAAAATTGTATAATTAAAAATTTGATAATTAGAAAATTTATAATTAGAAATACTTAATTGAGAAATTAATCTTTCCAGCTTAAAGAATTGAAGGAAAGACAGAAGCAACAACTTAGACACAAGGCCCTTAAAAAGGGTCTGGACCCAGAAGCCCTCACTGGCAAATACCCAGTTAGTACTTTTCTTGTCTTTTATTTTAATTCAAAACATTTTTTTAAAAAATATTCTTTTTTTTCTGTAAATATTCAGATGTAATTCTTATAATGCGATAGCCTGCAAATTTTCGAGAATTTTTAAATCTAAAGAGCGCCAAATTTAATGGACGCCAAATTTAAAGGGCGCCGAATTTAAAGGGCGCCAAATTTAATGAACGTGAATTTATAAGAGACGAATCTAATTTTTACAATATTTTACTCAATTTATTTTTTTATTTTTTGTTATCATAATGCATCAATTTGGGGCGCCAAATATAATACGCCCCAATTTTACGAGAGACGCCAAATCTAGTGAACGTCAATTTTTTCGAAAGAACGAAAGTAATTTTTTAAAACGAAATTTTTCGTTTTGCAACGTAGGATTTCAATTCCAGGGGGGTATAATTTATGGGGACGTCAAATTTAAGGGGACTCTAAACTTAAACAGACGCCAAATCTACTAGACACCAAATCCAAAACGGTCCTTAAAAATGTTTATCAAAAATTAACCTTCGAGAAGAATTCGCTTGGAATTTTTTTTTGTGTAAAGATAAGGGAAAGGGAAATATCTTGCAAGTAAGAAATAAACACTGCTTTTTCAAAATTAATTTTTAAAATTTTTTAACAGCCAAAAATCCAAGTCGCCTCCAAGTACGAGCGTCGTGTAGACACCAGGTCCTATGACGACAAAAAGAAGCTGTTCGAGGGTGTAAGTATTATTTTCCAAGGGGAAAATATTGCCATTATTTTCAAGTGTTCGAAAGGAATATAAAAAAAATTAAACAAAAAAATTTTGAAATACAAAAAATAAAATACCAAAGAAATAAAATATAAAAAAATAAAATACAAAAAAATAGAATACAAAAAATAGAAACGAAGATATAAAACAAGAGTAAAAGGATGAATAGAAAAAAATCGAAAAATGATCGCGTTTCTAAATGCATCACAGGGATATGACACTCTTCTCGCGGAGGTCACCGAGAAATTGTGGAAACAGAAAACAGACCAATTCATGAAACGCACCAAAAGTGAGTCCCTCGATATTTCTCAAAAGAACCTCTGCCTGCTTGTCTTGTTGAGACCCTCGATTGTATTAATTCCGATATCTACAATTTTCTTCACTCCACTTTTCAGAATCTTTTATTTTTTAGAATTATTTTTACTTTAAATACAATGTTTAAATAAATAAAAATAAATACAGTGTCTACAAACTGTGGAAAGGCGCTCCCCCCTCCATGCTACTTTTTTCTTTCATTTGAGTAGTTCTACAGTTGCTGGCGGGACGCACAAGCACGAGCGCTTAGTAACGCCCACGAAAACTGTAGTGGGGATGCTCACGGACGAGCTCCATCACTGTAGTACTGCTCACGTGACTCGTGTGGTGGGGATAGCGTCTTCCCACAACCTGCACAGACTACCAAGTATTTTAATTCTCTTCAAAGTATCTTTATTTTCAATTTTATTTTCAACTGCAGTTTAATATCAGAATTTATTTCATTCACTCAACTATTTCATAATTTATTTTTTTTTACTAAAATTTGTTATTTTTTTTTACAATTTAGTTTTCATTTTCTGTGACACATCCTTATTTTTTAATTCAATTTCCGAAAATTTGTTTTCTTTCCAGACTTTTTTGAACAATTATGAACATTGTAATTTTCAAAAGTCTCTTTTACAACTGTGTTAACTACGATTGTGTTAATTCATGTTACCTCCGAATTTGAGAAATTGAGTTTCCAGTTGGATTTTTAAATGTAAATTTCTGTTTAATCCCGATTGAAAAATCGTATTAATCCTCGATTCAATACAATCACGAATCTAAGAGGTCAGTAACTACCTGTTGTCCCCTATTTGTTTAAATAATTATTTTCGTTTATAACTTTCAAGGAACGGTGCACCCTTTTGATATCATTCTGGTGCCGTTTACAACCCTGTCAGCATGAATAAAAAAAACGAAAAATGTTCTTTTTTTCCACATTTTAGTAACAATTTTCCAAAATACCAAAAAAGAAAAAACAATACGCTTCCCTTTGAGGAGGCAAAAAGAGAGAGAAAAAAATCTGAAAAAGGACCAGGTGAACCTTGTGTGAGAATCCCAGCATGCCATTCTTTCCTTTGGTGTTTCAGGGTCTCACCGACCAGATCAAGGACACCATGGAAAAACAATGGAACCTTCAAAAAGAGCAGTTCTATGGTCGCCAGAAGAGTACGTATTTATGACCCCTTTTTTCAATGGGTCACGTTTTTATTTTTTTATCCAAGATTTTTTTTTTCAATTAACGAGTGGCTTGATTTTTTCCAGTAGTTTGACAATTAACAATAGGATAAAAAGTTTCCTAAAGACAAATCTGCTTGTCCTGAAAAATGTCCTCTTATCCAAAATGTAGAAAAAAAATGTTCAGAATTTGTTTTTCAATTCCGGGCAACCCTTTGGTCAAAACGAACCGAAAAGACAAAGTTTTCTCTCAAATAATTTGTTTTGAGCAAAATTTATTTTAATTTATTTATTTTTAAAAGAAGTTTTTCATTGATTTACATTTTTTGTGAATTTTTTATAATTAGAGGTCATCTGAATGTAGTTAAATTTAAAGAGGTATCAAATTTAGAGAGGTACAAAGTTTAGAGAGGTAACAAGTTTAGAGAGGTAACAAGTTTAGAGAGGTAACAAGTTTAGAGAGGTGACAAGTTTTGAGAGGTATCAAGTTGAAAGAGATAAACAATTCAGAGGCGCAATTTATAGAGGTGAAAAATTTAGAGAGATCAAATTTAGAGAGGTAAAAAGTTTAGAGAAGTTTTAAATTTAGAGAGGTGCCAAATCTACAGTGATACTAATTGTTGGGGGAAAAAAATTTCGAAAGTTTTGCCGAATATTTTGACCAGAGGTGGCCCAGGGGTAATTATGGAACAGTTTGAAAATGATTACATTTTGATTAATAGCGAAGCTGCCAAAATGGTTTGGAGAAAGGCCCGGAAAGAAAACAGGCGACCCAGAGTCACCAGAGGGCGAAGAAGACGTGAAGGCATCGGGTGATGCTGACCTTGAGGAGCCCCAATTCGACGAAGAGGAAGAAGAGGAGGAGGCAGAGGCAGAGGAGGAGGGTGAGGAGGAAGAGGAAGAGGAAGAGGAGGAAGAAGAGGAGGAGGAGGAAGAGGAGGAAGAAGAAGAGGAAGAGGAGGAGGAAGAATAAAATCTCCATCTACCATTGCAATCGAATTTCTCATCATTCGCGAAAAATTTATTTCTCGCAACAAGCACCACTCGTTCCACGTTTTCTTCTCTTTTGCGTGCGAGCGAACGACGCTATTCTATGTAATAATTTTTTTTTCTTTGGATTAAGTTTTCATGTATTTTTTCATGGAAATGCCAACAACGACGACTGGCGAAAAAAAAATCTTTTGAATCAAATAATGCGTCTCGCTATTACTACTACTATTATTACTGTTATTATTATTATATAATTTACAATAATATTATACACACCAACACACAAACATTATTAAAATAAAAATCGTTTATCGTATAATCAACGCTGCAAGTTCCATTAACCTTTAAAGAGTAAGAAAGATGCAAAAATTTACTGTCTAGAGATTTTTTGAGAAATTTTTTTTGTTGGAGGAAAAGAAAAGAGAAAAAATGGTAAATGCAAAAAATATGCTTGAGTTGCATCACGTATTTTTGAATTAATGCAATATTTTTGAATAAAAAGTATTATTTCAGAATTAACGCAAATTCTTTTATTGAATTGTCAAGTTGGAAAGATGTTATTTCATCATTTTTGTGGATTAAATTTAAAAGGAAAATTCCAAATGGAATATTTTTTTTTATTTTTTTTTATTTTATGAAAATTTCATTTATAAAAAATAATACCATACAATAAAAAAGAAAATTGCAAATGGAAAATAAACAATATTTCCACATGGAAATTAAAGAGAAAAATTCTAAATGGAAAATCTAGATACTACATTCCCACATGAAAATTCTAATGGGAAATTCTAATGGGAAATTCTAATGGGAAATTCCAAATGAAAAATCTACGAGGTTTCCACATGAAAATTAAAAAGACAAATTCCAAATTAAAAAGAAAAATTCCGAATGGGAAATTCTCACATGGAAATTCTAAAGGGAAATTCCAAATGGAAAATCTTCTAGATTTTCACATATGGAAATTAAAAAGAAAATGTCTTGGAAATCTTCTAAATTTTCACATGGATATTAAAAAGAAAAATTCCAAATGGAAAATCTATAAGATTTCCACATGGAAATTAAAAGGAAAATTCCAAATGTAAATTCTAAAGAGAAATTCCAGATGGAAAATCAGCAAGATTTCCACCTTGGAATTCTAAAGAAAATTGTCAAATGGTAAATCAATAGAAAAATTCCAAATGTGAAAAATTTACAAGATTTACACATGGAAATTAAAAAGGAAAATTACAAATAGAAAATACACAGAAGTATCACATGGAAATTCCACGGAAATTCCGCAGACAAATTCTATTCGGCAATTCGAAGGACATTTGAATAAAATTTTGTTTTCTTTCGAAACGGAAAATGTTCTTTTTTTAAAGACTCTATTTTTTGTCAGCTTTACTTAAAAAAATGTAAAGAAAGATATATGGAGTCATATTGAAGTACTTAAGTGTTCTTTACACTTTACTACTATTTTTCTTTCTTCGAGTACTTGTCCTTGGCCTGATGTGCAAGTAGTCTTCAATAAAAAAAAACATATCGCAGCTCTCGTTTTCCTTTAGTTTCTACAATTTCCTAAATTTTATTTTAAACATTTGTCACATGCATTTTCCGTTGGCAAATTCCACATGAAAATTTCCACTTGAATTTTCCACAAGAAAATTCCCCATTCATGTTTACAGTAGAATTTTTCACATAAGAAAATTTTAAATGGAAATTTTATGGGTTGATTTTCCAAGTGGATATTTACAGGTGGATTTTCAAGATGGATTTTCCACAGAAAGAATTTCCACATGGAAATTCGTACTTATCACATGTATTTTTCTCAGGAAAATGTTGCATAGAAATTTCCATATGAAAATTTCTATATGGATTTTTTACAGAGAATTTCTCCATGGACTTTCCACATGGAATTCCCACACACAATTTTTGTACAGAATTTTTGGAATTTCTGCACGGAATTTTTGAATTCCAACTGGAATTTCAATATAGATGTTTCCATAACATTTTGGTCAACTGTTTTGTGAATTTTCAATAATTCCACACTAAAATTTGGTTTTAAAAGATAACGCAGATTAATCGTATAAAATAAAACAATAACAAAACTTGTTTATAAAAGTTTTTTTTCAAAAAAGAAAATTATTTTTTTAAAAGGAAATGAAATTGAAAGTAATAAAAAAGGAAGGAATTAGGAGTGATAAAAATGTTAAAAGCATAGAAAAATAAAACTTTAGAGCTAGAATAAAAAATTGAGAGTAGAGAAAAAGCAAACAAAATTGCATTTGGAGAGAAAAGTAAACACAGAGAGAATTTAAAAAATGAGTGCAAAAAAAATTGTGTATTTTATAAATGAAAAATAATATGTGAATTGTACAGTACGATAATGTGTAGACAAAGTAGTACAAAATAATTATAATAAAAGTAAAGAAAAGTAAAAAGTTTATTGTAAAAGTTGATGGACATGAAAAAAGTGAAAAAAGTTTTTAAAAACAATGCCGGAGGGTTCTTTATTACGCAGATTGTTGTTTCTTTATTATTTTCGTTCCATTTTAATAAAATTATTGTTATATAAATTATTAATTAAAAATTACATTTGGATTACATTTAGAAAAAATAGTTAATAATAATTAAGTTTATTTAAAAAAATAGTTAATAATAATTAAGTTCATTTAAAAAAATAGTTAATAATAATTAAGTTCATTTAAAAAAATAGTTAATAATAATTATTTAAAAAAATAGTCAATAATAAATAAGTTAATCTTTAGAATGAAAATAGAAAAAAACAGAAAATATGAGAAAATATGAGAAAAGCAAAAAAGAGAAAGAGAATAGATTTGATGGGAAAACCTCTTTAATTTAGAGAGAGAGAAAATAGCAAAGAGAAAAAGTAATGTTGATGTAAAAGAGAAAAAGTCCACAGAGGGAATTTACAATAGAGATCAAAATTAAAGGGAAACAGAAATATGCAGATATTTGTAAAAGGGGTCACAATTGACAATGAAAAGTGGGAAAAAAGTATTAAAAGGGTAAAAATCTGGGATTTTGTAAATTGAAATCAAAGAGAATATGAAGAAACTAGAAAAATAAGTGAATACAATTTTTTTTAAAGAAACTTGAAAGTTATGGATTTATTTTTATAAATTCGTAAAAAAAATTTATTTTAGATAAAGCAGCATGATTTGAAGAATTTTAATCATAATTTGAAAGGAGAAATATTATTCCACAGGCTTATATGAAGAATACCAGCTCGCAATACACTTATAAAAGGTAAAAATATTTTGTAATAAAAAAATTAAATTCTAAAAAATCCTAAAAAATTAAATTCTAAAAATAACGATATTTATGGAATTTTAGAGATTTTAACAATAAATTAACATTCTATACATTCATTGTAAAGGAGAATTAATTTTATAAAACAAATTTTTAATTTTTTATAGATCTAAGCTTTTGATGAAAATATATGGATTTTACATGACAAGCACTTGATTAGACAAAAAGTTTTTTTAAAAAAGTTACAAAATTTACTTATTTATTTATTTACAAACGGGACTGCGCTCTTTAATTATACATCTAAAACAGTTACAAATTTTATAATAATAGTAATTTAACCAGAAAATCATCAATGTCAAAGAAAATCATCAATGTCAAAGAAAATCATTAATGTCACAAGAAAATCATCAATTCTGTAAGAAAAGCATCAAATGAAGATAAAAATCATCAAATGGGAGCCAGAGGAGTTGAAAATGTTCCCAATATCAAATGGAGACCTGAGTTAATAAAAATTAACAGATTTTAAATAACAGAATAAATTAAAATTTGCAGATTTTTTATAAATCATAGAAAACAGGCCTTTTCTTGTTAAAAGTACTAAATGTGTGGTTAACTTTGCTATAGTTTTTTTATTATATGTGATATGATCTGAAGAAAGGGATCTTAGCGGTATTTGAAAATAGGTTATGTTTGCTGACTCTTTTAACCTAATTAATGCTTCCATTTTAATTATTTACAGACGAAAACATTTTTTATTAATAGTGTATAACTGGACGCATAAGAAAAACTTTCTTTGGTTGCAAATAACTAAAAAGAAAGCATTTATCAGGTTAAAACTGCCACTAAACATAACCTATATTCAAATGCTTCTAAGGTCCCTTTTTTCAGATCGTGTCACACGTTATCAAAATAATTGTTCGATTTTAACGGATTTTTAAGTATAAATAAATGTGTAATAAATGTGTAATAAATGTGTAATAAATGTATAATAAATGTATAATAAATGTATAATAAATGTATAATAAATGTATAATAAATGTATAATAAATGTATAATAAATGTATAATAAATGTATACATTACATTTATTTCACTTAGTGAAATTTACTATACTATTTCCAGCTGAATAAAATCGTAATTTTGGAAATTTTTAATCCATTAAGACACATCTTTCAAAGCTGCATTTTATCGTCGAAATAACTACCAATCTAGTAAAATACGTTTACGACGGTATTTACAGCTCAACATATCGACATTATGGAATCACCTCCTCTTTTTTATCAGCCTCACATGCTCTTTATCATTTTCATAATGGACATTCCATATATTTCTACAACTGGGTCAAAACCATTTAAAATTCCCCTTATTATAAAATTACATTTTCCAACTCTGCAAATACATGACATTTTCGTAATTTTATTGCACTATATTATTATTTTTCATTAAATAAATAATAATAAAATAATAATAAAAAAATAAAATAAAATAATAATGAAATAATAATAAAAATAAAATAAAATAATAATAATAAAATAAAATAAAATAATAATAATAAAATAAAATAATAATAATAATAAAATAATAATAAAAATAAAATAGAATAATAATAATAATAAAATAATAATAAAAATAAAATAAAATAATAATGATAAAATAATAATAAAAATAAAATAAAATAATAATAATAAAATCATAATAAGAGCCTTGATTAATATAATACATATTTTGATGATTTATTGTCAAATGTGGCTTTGAGACGTATGTTTCATGTGGAATATTGTGTGAAAGCAGGGTTTAATGATTTTCAACAAAGCTGTATGAGAATTTTAATTATTTGTTTACTCCCGGGCTATGGCAATGTGAAATTTGGTCAGCCACTTTGCCTCCAGGAATATTTGGACAAATCCCGTATTGCTGACCTAATTATCGATTGATGTCTAATTAAGCCATTATTGCCTCAAGTGTCATGCGCCATACATAACGAAAAAGAATTTTATTCAATAACGGCCTGAATGAAGTTAATTTGTCAAACGTGTAATCGTATTGGGATAATTATTGTCTGCGTAATTAGGCTTAAATCCACAAACAAAACATTATCTCGAGAATGGGGATTTAAGCATTATTTACTGGCTTCGTCGTCATTTTATTGTCATTTATTCTTCCATGTCGGAAATACTATATTTCGATATAAAGACTCTGTTTATTACCGATTATTATACCGAGTATAATATTATAATATTATACCGAATTATACGATTATTTTTATTACAAAATTGCATAAGACTACCAATTTTGCAAAAATTGATGATTTTCTTGTTAAGTTTGTATAATTGGTGAAAATTTGATTGCTAAAGAATTTGCAAAAGTAAAGAATTTGCAAAGGTAAAGAATTTTTCGAAAAATTCAGTTGTTTAATTTGTATGAAACTGATGATTATCTTGTAAACTTGTTTACGATCTAATAAAATTAAAATAGGTTTTAATGGCGGAGTTTATTTTGAAAAATTGATGATTTTCTTGTGAATTTGATAATCTTTTTGTGAATTTGATAATCTTCTTGTCAAATTGATAATTTTCTTATAAAATTAATGTTTTTCTTGTAGTATAAATGTTTTCTTAAAAAATTGTTAATTTTCTCTTAAAATTGTTAATTTTCTCTTAAAATTGAAAACATTTTCTCTTAAAATTGACGGTTTTATTTAAAATTACGAGTGCCATTTGAAAAATTGCTGGTTTCCTTGTAAAATGAATTATCATTGAATCATTGAATCTACACTGAATCGTTTAAATCCTAAATCTTTGAACAAAATTATATAAAATTTAAAAGTTACATATTTGAAAACATGAATTTAATATAAAATGGACGGTATTCCTTTTGGCAATAATACTGCTGACGATTATTGAATTCTCAAGAAAGAAAAATCTAAAGTGTTTTGTGTAAAATTCGAGATACGGTAATAAAAGTTTTTCACAAGGAGACAAGTACACTAATCTTTAAGAAATGTGAACGTGCTCCGGAGGTAAAATTTTCTTCCCTTATCTATCTCGTTTTATCTTTTGGTGATTCTGCAGTTCTCTCTCTCTCTCGATTTTGTCACCGTGGCTATCTACTATTTATAATGCTTGCTGACTCTGAAAGAGGCGGATTTCTCTCTGGAGAGAAGAAGAGACGTCAAAGCTCGAAAAGGAGAAAAATTTTACTGTGAAAATATTTAAGAGAGAGGAAAAGCTGGAAAATAGAGAGGCCTTTTAGAGAGAAAAAGAACGTATTAAAAGGGTTAACAGAGATATAATACAGGGATATAAAATGCACAATAGAAGGAGTAAAATTAACAATATTTTTTACAGTAATACTAAATTTTTTTAAATTGTAAGAAACACGAATTAATGTATAAAAAATATTAGTAATTATATTCTCTATATATTATTATGATTAACAGAAATCAACAAATGCTTCTAATAACTATTGGAATTGTAAATACGAACACAATAACATATTAAAAGTAAAAAGAAATGGAATAAAATTCTTGAGTAAATGAAACAACTAACAACTAGATCATCACTGTTGTATGTAAAATCATCAATTTCAGAAGAAAATCATAGATTTTTTAAAAAACTTAATAATTGCAAAAAGAAATCACGAATTTTCCAAGAAAACGAACAATTCTAAAAAAAGAAATTAATTCTATAGAGGAATTATCAAAATATTAGAATTTCTAAAATTATGCATTTCGATAAAATAGTTTTCGACACTTTCCTGGATCATTATCACTTTAACAAAATTGTACATGCCAAGAAAATTTTTTTCAATTTGCATTTATCACATTTTTGTAAACTTAAGTATGTTCCTGAAACTTTATTACATTCTCTCTTTCGTAATCGATTCATTATTATAAAGATACAAATTTTAAAGTACCACATAGATATTATACTTTTCTAGATAAATATGATTTTTAACAAAATGTGCATCAATTTGTATTTAAAAAAAACAATGCTTGAAATTTTTGCAATTTTGACTGTGTTCCTGAAATTATTCTTGGAGTCTGATTCTTCTATTCGATTTCTCAGAAAAAAGCACCCCAATCTGAATATAACAACGTTTTCGACACCTTCCTGCTTCAATATGAATTAGCAAAAATTGTACACGCAAAAAAATTCCAAATATGCTCTCGTCACGTTTTTCAAAATTTGAATGTGTTCCTGAATTTTTTTTTGGATTTTTATTTTTTTATTAGATTCGGCATAAAAAAACACAAATTTTAAAGTTACTCCGAAACACTACACTTGTCTGGATATATTTCATTTTTAACGGAATAATACATCAACGTCTTAATGCAAAAAAATCATGCTTGACATTTTCGAAATTTTGACTGTGTTCCTGAAATTATTTTAGAATTTTTATTTTTTTATTCGTTTCGTTATAAAAAAGCACCCCAATTTAAATATAATAACGTTTTTGACACTTTGTTGCTTCAATTACAACTTTTAAAAATTGTACGGGCAAAAAAATTTTTTTTCAAATTCGCATTGTCACATTTTTCAAAATTTGAATGTGTTCCTGAAATTTTTTTTGGATTTTTATTTTTTTATTGGATTTAACATAAAAAAACACAAATTTTAAAGTTCCTCCGAAACACTACACTTGTCTGGATCAACTTCATTTTTAACGAAATAGATATCAACGTGTAATTGAAAAAAATCACGCTCGACATTTTTGCAATTTTGACTGTGTTCCTGAAATTGTTTTTGGATTTTTATTTTTTTATTCGTTTTGGCAAAGAAAAATACAAATTTTAAAGTACCTACAAAACACTACACTTGTATTGATATATTTCATTTTTAACAAAATAGACATCAACGTGTAATTGAAAATAAACATGCTTGACATTTTTGCAATTTTGACTGTGTTCCTGAGATTATTTTTGGATTTTAATTTTTTTATTCGATTCGTCTTAAAAAAGCACCCCAATTTGAATCTAATAGCGTTTTTGACATTTTGTTGGATCAATTACAATTTTCAAAAATTGTACGGGCAAAAAAATTTTTTTTCAAATACGCATTGTCACGTTTTTCAAA